>JAJTUV010000809.1:992500-1095718 GCA_021653895.1 Mastomys natalensis
ACACGCATATGGAAACTCAGTATCTCCTGATATTTTACACTTCTATACTACTTTTTCTTACTTGGATTTAGAAGTGATTATACTTTAAAGCATGCAAACTCAGTGGAAAAAATTTTTCTTATTGATAAATACTGCTAATAAGTCAGAGCTGCCAACACGCATGGGTTGGCAAAGGTATTTAGCCTAAAAAGAGATTTTCCTTCCCAGATGGATTTGGAACACTGCTTTAGAAAATTTAGTATTTACTCACCACTAATGAATAATTAGAGCCAGGGAATAGCTGGTATTGTGCCTTGAGTCAGTACAAACGTTTAGAGGCTGTGACACAGTAGTTTCCCTGTGATAGAGTCATCCTCTTGGAATCTTCCCTGCCCTCCTCCCAGCTCTCCTTTGGAATGAAGATGAAATTAGAGGAGAAAGGATGCTGTGTTCCAGATTCTGCTCAGCTGGTCCATGCTCACTGAGGCATTGCCTGGATTTGAGGACCAGGTTGGCTTCATCATGCCTATGTTCTGGCTGGAAGCATCTCACCCCAGTTCAAGGTACAAGAAAAGGCTCAGACATTCGTTATACTGTGTTGCCTTGGGCATGGTTGACCATTCCTAATTATTGAGAACCACTGCTCTAAATGATAGGTAATCAGAAAAGGAGCTGGTCAGGCCGCCTTCACAATGATGCACTTCACAGCTACAGGGCTGGCAGGTCTTTGAAATCAGCTCTTGGTGCTAAGTACCCCCTTCAACTTTTGCAGTCACTGCCTTTATTTAGCACTGTTTCTGTTTGTTTTGATTCTGGTTCCAAGTTCTATATGATGGGTTAAGAAGCATCTTGCCTCTCTTACAGGGATGATACAAAATGGCATGAGGTAAGACACTTTTGAAAACACAAAGCTATTTGTCCGGGTTCAGACTATGTTTTCATGTTCATGCCAAAGGGGATATTTCTATTTCTCTCTGCATGGGTAACAACAGAACTATGACAGAAATTGTCAGAAACCAACCAGAAAAACTTTCTTGAAGTCCGTCAAGGGCACCCAGTTATGGTTCCTTCGAGTTTAAACCTTGGGAAGTTACAGGAAGAAATTGGAAATCGCCCTGGGTAATGGAGAGCCAAATTGGGCCTTAGAGTAGGTAGCAGGGTGACTTATTTTTTAATGTTTCCAACATGAAAGAACACAATTGATTTTTTTCCTCCTTAATCCCTCCGACTCCCTGGCTTTTATTGTTTCTAAAATAAGATAAACCAAGCAGGTGTTATTTCAGCTCTGTAAACAATCTTTATTTTTCTGGCCGATAGGAATAGAAATGTAGCCGGAGACCAGGCTTAGGAGAGGGGAAAGCCAGGCAATCAAGGAAATCATTGATCTTAACTTAGCTGGCTCCTTCTACGTCTGCGAATGCTCACAGTGGTCGCAGGCCCCTCCCCCATAACTCACCCTCTGGTCTTTGTCGATACCTCGTGAAAGTGCAGAGCCTAGGGCAGAGAAATCTTCAAGTGTGGTGCTTCCTCTCTGGGATCAAATCACACTTGTTATTTTTTAAGATTAGTGGCATCTCTGAAACGACTCCACTTTCTCAATCCAGGCAAATAATTGTCAAATAACTTTATTTTAATGTCTCACTGCTGGGAACATTCGAGAAGGTCTCTGTTTTATTGGACACTCTGACATTGCCGACCTGTTTTCTCTTTCCTCTGTATGTGTCTGCCATGGGCATAAGCATGTAAGTTAGCATCAAAGGCCCTTTCTGAGTTTGCAGACAATCAGCAGGATGTAGACAGGAGAAACGGCCTTAGCAAGAGATGGACACTTGATTTAGAGATGAAGCACAAGAGAGATGAGACAAACTACCCCATTCCATCTGGCCTCAAGCATTTGTGGCAGGTGTGTGTGTGTGTGTGTGTGTGTGTGTGTGTGTGTCTCCCAGAGAGTACCCTTCTGGCTCCTCTTGAAGACTCTCAGTTAGCTGCTGCTGGAAGATATTTATCCACCCAGCAAGACCCCCAAACCTTTCTAGTTCCAAGTCATAAGGATACTCAGCCTTGGGTGTCTCTCACATGCTTCTATGAAGTTAGCTCTAGAAGCCTGTTTTTCTCCTTCCTACCTTCAGGGATATTCCTCAGTATTGGTGTGGTAGTAAAGCCAGATGCAACAGACCACACAGAATAAAATATCTTTAGTGACATCCCTCTTCAAGTAGTGGTTGCGGTTTTGTCCAAAGAAAACTGTTTCCCCAAATTTCAAGAGGCAGAAGGGACAAGTGGCCATCTGTGGTGCCTAGTAGCTTACCAGTGTGCATGCTGGCCTCCAGGCTCCATTAGCATCACAAATACCTGCTGCATATTTCAAAGTCCATGCTAGCTAGCATCCTGGTTCTTCTCACCTCTTCCCCTACCCTAAATTCCTTCCTGTTCAAGGGCTCCAAGTTTCCCCCAGCTTCTCCTTCTCCTTATAACCCTATTTTAGCTATGTTCTTTCTCTTGGTCTCCCTCCCAACCCCCTTCTCTCTACCCACTCCCTCAGCCATGTTCAGTCTACTCTCTCTCTCTGCTCTGGACTCTTCCAGATGCCTCTGGCTGTTCTCTCTCTCATATCCACAGTAAATACCTTTCCTTTTATCATACCGTAGAGTGTCAAATCAACAGTTTACATTGTTGCTCTATGTTACCTTAGCTTTCAGAGCCCCATTTTTTAAATTTTACTCCTAAAGTGGAGCTAACTATCTACACTACTCCAGTCTAAAAACTCTTAATGACTGTGATGTATCATGGTTATATTTAAATAACTTCTGATGAGAATTGGTAGTTCCAGTGGTATTTGGTTAGCTCTCTCTGTGCTTTCAACAGTTGTACTCACCTGCCTAAGAACTATCTAGATTCTCAAACCACACACACACACACACACCACCACACACCAGTTAATTTTAATATATCCCTTAACTAGCTTAATGGCTGGGTGTTTCTAATCCTTCCCACTGCTAGCAAATACTCCCCTCTGGTACACCTGATAAAAATCTATATTTTATCTCTACTACCCCAAACCAATTGGGAATGTGACCTGTGTGGCCACTTTCCTTGATTCTCAAATGTCAGTGGGCCTTTAGGTCTGGTCTTTCTTCTTCCTCATCATTGCTATCTCTGCTTCCTTCCTTTCTCAGTTCCTAGCCCACAAAAATCTCAAAGTTCCATCTCAGTTAACCTGCCCAGCCATTGGCTGTTGGCTCCTTATTGATCAATCAAAAACCAGTTGGGGACAAGGACCCCATTTGGATACACAGTTTTCTGATTTTGGGAGCTGGATTAATTCAAAGCATTAGAACCAATTTCCATCAGGTAGTAGAGTTTATGTACATCTTAATCACCAAAGAATGGCAGTGATGCTTCAACAATAGAACTGCATATTTGAGCTTCAAAGTGTGTCAAATAAACAAAGCAGTAAGACACAGGGCACCAACTCTGCCTCTACCTTGCCCTAAAAGTAGTTATGGCCTCAGAACTGACCATAGCAGTTGATAAGGCAAGGCTTTGTGTAGACAGGAGCCTTGGGACTGGGATTCTAAGCTGTCACAGGAACCTATCATCTGTTGTACTCAAGTGACTCAGATAGAAGAAAGGATCAGAATGCACAGTTTTTATTAGGACTAAGAAAGCAGCAGAGAGGAACATACCCAGCAGTCATGGGTCTCAATGCCCTCACTAACAGAGACCATGGGTAAGATGAACCTAGATAAAACTTCTTCTGGGTCTCTGTGTCAAGGCCATATACCCTTAGCATTCCGTGCAGAGGTTGATGCTGGTTCTTTCCTGAAACCCTGGAAGCTGTTACTTCTTTGCATTGGCTTAACACAGATTGTGCTCACTTTGTTGGGATGTTTATCGACCATGGAAAAAGCCAGGACCTTCTTTTCTTTGGGATTGGGAAGTTGGGTGAAATCTTGCCAAGTGGGCTGGTTAGTTTTTGTCATCTTGACACAAACAAGTCACCTGGAAAAGAAACATCAATTGAGGAATTGCTTTCATCGGATTGGCCTGTGAGGTCTCTGTGGGACAGTTTCTTAATTGGTAGTTGATATAGGAGGGTCCGGCTCACTGTGGGTAGTACTGTCCCTTGGCCATGGTCCTGGACCATATAAGAAAGCAAGCTGAGCAAACCAGGAGAAGAAACTAGCAAGCAGCACTCCTCCATGATCTCTGCTTTAGTTCCTGCCTCCAGGTTCCTCCTGTCTTGATGTTTACTTCCCAAATTGCTTTTAATAGGTGTTTTACCACAGCAGCAGAAAGCAAAATATTACAGGGAGCTTCCTTCACACCAGCTCAGCTCTCCAGCAAAGTCTTTTATTGGATTAGAGTCTGAGAAGTTTTTAAAGAAGGCACAGCCTGTTGCCTCCCCCACCCCATCCCTGCCTGCTTGGTTAGCAATCTTAGGAGAATTTCAGTATCCTGGGGCTATATTTATTTATTAAGAGACCGTTTTCATTGGTGTGTTTGTTCTCTGAGGGGGATGTTTAACACCAAGAGCTTCCAGCCCTGGGCCCCTAAGGTACATCATAGTGAAGGTGGGCTAAATCATTCATCTGGCAATTCAAAATTATTGCTCATCCCCTAGAGCAGATTGTCAAGTGTATCTTTCTCAAGAGCTAGGTCAACATCATTTGGAAGGGTAGTATCTGTGTAAAACCCTTGGTCCTACTCTACCCACTGGATTCCTCGCCACTCACTGGATCCCAGCCCACTTACTGGATCCCATCCTTCCCCCTGGATCTCATCCTTTCCCCTAGATCTCATCAATCTTACTGAAGCGGCATCCTGGGTATGGTGTTACTACTTTGTTCTTTAACGTGTTGATGTCTTTAAAAATCTAAGTTAGGGTCCTAGGTAGTCTGGAGGAATGGATGCCAAGTGAGTTATTTCTGTGAACTAGTTAGGGGAAGCCCATCAGAGATGACCACTCAGATACAGTTCATAGTCAATTGAAAGTCTTTATTCTAGCTGGCAGGACCACACCCAAATATTCTGTTAGATATTTGAGAACCTAGATGTGGCCCCAAGTATCCAGAGCATATTTTTGAAGGCAAAACCCAAATCCTGGCATCTTGCTCAGTAGTTGCAGTGGGGGATGAAGGGGCAGGCTTCAAAAATGCAAAGGTTTAATGAAGCTAAAACAATCAATTAGCTGGAGGGGTTCCATTCAAACAAGCAGTTTAACAGAAGCTAGGAGAAGTTAACTGGGACATCCTGACCTTGGATTCTCAGAACAGAGTTGGGTAATTTTTCATGGGATTCTCCATCAAGGAGATCAAATTCTACTTAAACCTGAACTGGCCTCAGCAAGAATACAAGATGGAGGAGCCTCTGCACGGCTTTGACCGGTCAGATTCCCCATGGTTCTATGGCATGAGGGAAATGGTTGACTCATTTTGTTTTATGTGGGCATAGTTGGTCCTAAGGACCAGTAACTTAATTGAGTTTATTCTCTATTTGATTTAGTTGGCCACGCAGTTGAGGCTGCAGGATCCCATTGTTAGCCTGATCAGGGTAAGAACAAACAGGTCCAGCTGATGCGGTCAGTAAGGTGTTCAGCCATAGAGACAAGGTAAACAGAGATCTGTTTCCTTTCTTCTTCTTCTTTCTTTTGGAATATTCTCTCTCCCCTCTTTCCCCCTTTCTCCTTTCTCTTCTTTCTCTCTCCACCTTCTGTTATTTATCATCCCCCACTATTTCTTTCCTTCCCCTACTTAAAGCAGTTGCCCCTGCATATATTCTATGGCACTGGCAGCCAGCTCCCAAAAGATCTTCTTCACCCCTGATTCCTATCTTAGAGCAAGAGGGAGCAGAGCCCCAAGAACATCTACTGAAAGTCAAACTTGGACCAGGCATTGGCCCACCTCCTCTAAGCAGGTTCATTTCCTGTACCTAGGAACTAAGAAGCCTCTGGGGATGATTCAGAGCCCTGAACAGTCAGTGTTCCTGCCTCTTGTAGCTCTTTTGTTGACAAAACTGGACAGAGCCATACAAAAAAATTATTTTGAAATAACATTTTGTTCCTTCAACTCAGGTCATATGTTCTGGCGTCATCCCCAGCAACCAAGGCTCTGATGTCTATGGCAATTGCAGTGACTGTTCCTACCCCTACTAGAATCAGGACAATAATTGGGACCCTTGTGACCTTTGTTAATTAACATTGAGTCAAGGCCAATATGAGCTCTCTCCTCTTCTCCATTCATGCATATTCCTGGAGAACATATACAATGTATGTTATCATATATAGAGTGAGTATACATAAAACGGAGGTGTGAGTAGGCATAAAATTGTAATCCTTGAAGGCTTTTTTCTAGTCAGACTTTTCTATAACCTGAATTACTGACCTTTGTTTCTCTCCTAAACCCATATGGTCCTGTCTCTGGAAGGGCCATAAAAGAGCAGAGGTCTACCCAAAAAGCCCACCTCATTTTCCTCAGTTTCCTTGTCCATGTTTGGGGATAATAGAGATTGTGTATCCTAGGTCAGTAAACTCTGATCAGCCTTATCTTTAAGGGGTCAGAGGTCACCTGTCATGTCCTCTGAGGTTAAGTGGCATAAGGGTGTGCCTGTTCATCGTGCTTCCAAGGAACTCCTTATGTTGAATCCATTTGGAGATATACTACATTATTACAGCTCCTTCATTACCTGGATACTCGTTATAAAGGCAGACTACCAGCCCACCACTCCACCCAGACTTAATAAGAATCTGCATTTTCAGCCTAATTTCTAGGTGATTCATAACACACATTCATGTTTGAGAAGCATTGCTTTGGACCATATGCCTGAAGCATCTGCTGTGTGTGGGCAGTTGATTCATAGTTTATTCAACACAGTCGTAAGTGGGAAGTGTCATTTTAGGATAGATCAAGGGCCCTTCAACAAGTATCAGTGTCTCCAGGGTACTTACTCAGATCTACTGAAGCTCTCATAGGATGTAGTTAACAGTATAATGGATTCATTGCAAAACACCGAAGAGTTGGTCCACAAATGAGTGTCAACTGAAGGGTACCATTTGGATCTTTTATTATGGGTCATACATTCCCTTTAAGAGGAGTACTCCAAGGGCAGAAAAGATGGCTCAGTCAGTAAACTGTTGGCCATGCAAGCATGGAGACTTGCATTTGGATCCGTATTAGCCATGTAAGACACTGTGTTCAGCGGTAGACACCTGTAATTCCAGTCCTGGGAGATAGAGGCAGTCAGCTTCTTGGAGCCTGCTCATCAGTTAACTGGATCATTGAGCCCCAAGTTCAGTGGGAGACTATCTCAAACAAGAATATGGACAGTGATTGAGGAAGACTCTGAGATTGACTTCTGGTCTTCACATGTACATGTACATACACGAACACATGAATAGCACACACACACACTTGCACATGGAGGAATGTCCTTGAAAATACTCATCCATATTGTCTTACATTTTCCCAAAGGAGAGGGGTGGGTAGTCTGTTAGTGTATAGATCTGGCTTAGCTCAGGAAAGCATCCTCTCGGGGGTCCCATTATTCATTCCTGGCTTGTTAGTTTAATGTGGCTTTCTTGAGGGTCTTTTAAGAGTCCTTTACCCTTAGTATGAGTTGATAATAATTTAGCTTCTCTTAAGTCTTAACCACTTTAGGAAGAAAAGTTTACCATTATGTTCTGTAACATGCTCTTGTCTTCTGTCAAAGGATTTATAGGCAAAAGTATATGAAAAGACACAGTGATGGGCCTGCGGTTCAAGTAAAGAACCTACGGAACTCCAGAGCTCAGGGCCAGGGTACCTAAACCTAACTTCTGAATAGTATAGTTTGCTTCTGTTGTATATTCTGAGAAGAAAGCAATTGATCTGAGGGATTTCTAAGTGATTCCCACTGCTGAAAATTCTTTGTATTATTTACTGAGTATTTGGGATGTGCTAGGCTCCATGCAGGACATTGATCTGGTAAAAAATGTAAAGTGATAGCTTATTTTGAAAAGATCATGAATATCCTGTATATATTAATTAATGGTGTAAGTTAATACAGTGGCAGTTATTCTTTAACTAGCTAGTTCCCAATAATCACATAGAGACCTTTTAATATTTCACAGCTTAGGTCTTAGCTTGGCAGACTCTCAACTAACTCACCTAAATTAACCTGACCACCTAGTCCCACCCAGCCACATAGTTATGTCCATCTCCCTTCATGACTCCTGATGAAAAGGACATTCCTCCTCCTTTTTCTTCCCAGAGTTACTTTCTCCCTCCCAGGAAGTCCTACCTTCTACTTCCTGCCCAGGTAATTTGCCATCAGATGTTTACAGAAACCAATCAGAGAATGCCTTGTGTAGGTAAGGAAGGACAGAGAACACAAATTCACACAGCATACCCTAACAATAACCTTCGGGTCTTCCAGGCTGGGCTGGGTTCAGGAAGCAGGACACTTCTGTTTTAATTGGTATATAGAAACTCCTTCTTTCAAACATATATTTTAATCTTGCCTTCTGAGAGAGGGTCTCTTGAAGACCAGGCTGGTCCTCATCTCATGATGTAGATGTATCCTAGACTGGCTTTGAACTTTGGATCCTCCTACCTCCTGCTCCCTCATGCTGGAATTATACTATCACATGCAGTTGCATGCATTTACACTTTAGTTCATTTATTGGAAGAAGTGATTTTAATGGTTCAACTATGGTAGCAATCTTTCTTAAAAGAACCTGTTCCAAGATAAGGATTTTTTTATCATCCCAATGTGGAACATGTTGTGAATAGAGCACTGATTATAGGGAGGGAACAATCTCTTTTCCTTCCAATTCCCCAAAGAATAATAAAAAGTAGTCAGATTAATTCTAAAATAAGGAAGACTTTTTTTTTTTTTTTTTTTTTTTGAAATCTGTCATTACTGGACACTCAACAACTAGAGTTACTTCTCTCCACAATACATGAGACTGGCATAGGAAAGATCAACAGATCTAAAATAGTGGCTCTCAAACTGTAGGTCTCGACTCATTTGGGGGTCACATATCAGATATTTACATAACTATTTATAGCAATAGCAAAATTGCAGTTATGAAGTGGTAACAAAATAATTTTATGGTTAGGATCACCATAACATGAAGAACTCAGTTAAAGGGTTGCAGCATTAGGAAGGTTGAGAACCACTGATCTAAAGGCTTTGAGAAGAGCTACGGACTTGGTACCTTCCTCAGTTTTCTTCCAGCATTGAGATTCTATAAGCAGGATGAGGATGCATGAGATTTCTGGTCTCAGGTCCACCTGGTTTATTCCATCATGCTTCTGCATAGACATCAGGTGTAGAGAGGTTTGCACATGCAAGTTAGATGCTCAGCTTCTCTTTGGGTAAAAAAAAAACCCTTAGAGTATAATTCTAACGCAAGAGGTTGACAAAAAAACATGAGAGCCCCAGAGTATCGCAAATATCTCAAAGATATTGATCAAAAAATTTACAAGATCTTTCTCTTCTAAACTGGCTTAAAGGCCTAGAGTATGTATGGAGGAGCCAGGTCCACAGCAGATACCTGTCTCCAGGGTACCTGAGTTGTTACAGCAGGTAGAAAGGGTTGACCCTGAGAAAGACACTAGACCAAGTGCTGCATTAAACCAATCCCTGGATGGGAAGCTGAGAGCTCAGTGAAAGTCAGATCAAGTAATTTCCTTATTTTTCGAGGTCAAGCCAAGCTGGATCCTGTTGTACCACTTCTCTTCCTCTTCTGATAATTTAAGATTCAAGAGACTCATAAATGCTTCATCTGTAATTGGGGTATCTATCACAAACATGCAGAGACCTGGCCAAAACACTAACTTAATACCAGGAATATGTTGACAGAGATTTGAGTATGCAATCCTCGTTTTCAATAAAAAGTCTTTCAAGTTGATCTTCATCTGTTTTGTTGTTAAAACTTTAAAAAAGTCTATAGTTTGAAGCATTGTCTATTAAATGAGAGAGGGGGCTGTGGAGTCAGGAGTCCTCAGCAAGAGTCTTAACTTTGCATGCTGTTCTAGTTTCATTCTGTCACTGTGTCAAAGACCATGACTGAAAACTCTCAGTGAAGGAAAGGATTTATTTCATCTTACACATTCCACTCCATCATTGAGGAAAGCAGAAACCACAGAGGAATGTTGTTTGCTGGCTCACTTGGTGGTCATACATAGCTAGTTTTCTTATTCAGTCTAAGGCCACCTCCCTAGGGAATGGTGCCAGCCCATAGTGGCTTCAATTGAGAATTCCTTCTCAGGTGACTCTAGGCTGTGCCAAGTTGACAGAATACATACTTACAAACAAACAATTAAACAAACAAAAACATGTTCTAAGGTTAGTTGAGTATGTGTCTGTCTTATTAGAATGTCATTTTTCTCATCTATAAAATGGGAGTAATTTTAGTGTCTGTGCTACTGTGTGATGGTGAGGATTCTATAACCTGCTAGAAACTACCAAGCTCACAGTAATTACTTCATGATGTTTACTGGGGTTCTTCCATGTACTACCTGCAAACATCAACCTGTGGCTCTAGCATTCTGAGGTCAAAAGCAAAAGTTCTAAATATTCCACAGTCTTGGACCATTTCCACATTCATTTGCTATGGCCTTTATTCTAAGCACAGATACTTATTTAGCACCTCTCTGTCAGACACTACAGCAGGGGTCAGATATTTGAGCGGAAGACTAACTAGGCACATAATTACAGGCTGGGAGAAACACAACTAAGGAGGCAAACAGTAGGCAGGGGATGAGGAGACATACTTTAATAGGATGTTTAAGAACTTTTTAAGGGGTGATGTTTCAGGCTTGCCTAGACCATGAGAAAGATCTTGTGACTTCTTCCATTCACAAAGCAGGTACACACAACTTTAGCATGGATGCTCTTCCTCAAGTCAGAGTCTTTCTTCTCATCTGTCTAAGGAGAGCTTACCAGCTAGCTAGAGGCCTCTCCTAATTTTACCTCGGAGGGTGGAGGGTCCAGTTATACAAACTTCTATAGACATTGTCATTTTCAGGGATGACATTGTTCCTGTTTGCCACTGTGGAAGTAGAACTTGTCACAAGAGAATGGTGTGAAGAGCCACAGGTTTGATGAAAGTTGTCACTTCCAAGCTGAGTATGGTTAGCGAGGCTTACCAGGTATTCTCTTGGGCTTGGTCTTATGGCAAAACCTGAGCCTGACTTGTGTTGTCAGGATGGAACTCCAAGTAAGATGCTACCTATAAAGCATCCAGTGTACACCTGCTAGGTGGGAAGTCACAGGAATGGTAGAAACCTAACCCCTACTTTCCACCTCATGCTGAGTAAAAGAATTTTGTGGCGTATATTGTGTTTTAAAAAATTGTGTCTGCAGTCTCTTTGGTATGTTTTTCAAAGGAAAATCTAATTCTCCTCAGCTTGATTGTGGCCTTGCCTGGGTGACTCCCTCTCAAGCAGCCAATCTCAGTGGGCATGACTCTGAGTGGCTTCTGAGACTAAGTTAGAAATGCGAAATTTCCCTTAGCAGTCTTTCTGTATGCCCATTCTGGGAACCCAACCACCATGCTGTGATAAAGCCAATAGCAATGTGGAAACACCACATACAGGTACTTCAACCTTAGCCTTACATGGAGTCCCAGCCATAAGCAACCATCAACCATCAGGCATAGAATGAAGGTACATTCAGTTGTCTGCAGACCCCAGCCTGATATGCAACAGATCCTACATAAAGCAGAGATGAGTTGTCCTTATCAAGCTTTCCCAAAGCTGCCAAGTTGTGACCTAAATAAACGTGGTCATTGTCGTAAGCCCTAAGTAGTGAGGTGATTGACTGCTTAGCAACAGAAAAGTAGAATATTTCTCTGTCTTGGTGTCACTTCTACAATAGTGTGGCTTCTGCCCCCCTGAGCAGTAGAGATATGAGGAAGGGCCCTGCCATGTAGTGGGATTTTCTTCAGAAAACCATGTCTTACAATGTGTTGGGCAAGTAGTTCTTCTCCTGTGGCATCAGATATTAGATGTCCAGATACCCGCTTGACCCAAGGCAATATAGGAAACAGGTATGTGGGCAAACAGAATCGAGGATTGGGGGAGGGTGGTGAGATGTAACAGAGTCACATGACAAACTCCTGGAAATCAGACTCCCGAGACCAGCATCAGGGTGCAGATCAGAGTTTGTTGCGAAGTGCATAAGCTTTTGCACAGTGTTGGAGCCAATCCCAAACTCCTAAATCCTCTGTCACTCCTATCTCACCACACTGCCGCCATGCCCCAGTGAAAGCCCTGCCTGATGAGGTAACTCAGAAGGAGCAGGGAGTGGGGGAATGCAGAGTGGGGGTGGGGTATGGGGGCTGGGGTACCAGAAGTGGGGGGTGGGAGGATGGGGGGGAGGATGGGAAGGGAGCATTGTCACCCGTTAGGACTTCTGTGAAGGCAGGGAAAGCAGAAAGCAGCCACCACCCTGGCCTCTGTTCCTTTTGGCTGTCTTCCTGGTGTTCAGGGAGCATCTTAGATCTAATGCAGTGTACGGCAGATCGGGACTCTTCGAGGAGTTGCAGGAGCCAGTGGCGCCTCGCACTCCATCCCACTGTTTCTTTCACAAGGTTGACATGGGAAAATATTTCAGGAGTTTATATTGTAAGTCTAATTTTTGCATACAACAGGATAAAAATCCAGTATTCTCTGAAAGCCTTCTCTGTACATGTTTGATTAAAGAAGACATGGCATCCATGCCTTTGATGTAGGGGGAGATTTTTCCTGCCTGGAGCCCTCCATCTGAAGGATGAAATAGGCTTGGTTGGAGTCTCACAAGCCTGCCCTGGTCTATTTATTTGGCAGTCTTCATGGGGTTATCGTTAGAACTTGTGCCATGTAGGGGCCTGAAGTCCTAGGGGTCCCTTTAATGTCTGCAGTTCTCTCTAAGTTTAAACAAAGGCTGTCATGTTGCAGGTTAGCTGAGCTTTAAGACCCTATCTGTTGGGTGGTTTTTGGCACGGTGTCAAACGGGTTTTATATGTGTTTTATCATTTAAGTTTCTTCTGAAGAGAGATTTAAAATCAATTTAGAGGTCATGTTCAGGGACTTTGTCAAAACTGCAGGTTCCAAGTCAAACAGGAATTGGTCCTTGGGGGCTCGCTAATGACTAGTGGAAAGGGAAGCAGGCTATTCCACAAATCCATGTTCTCACACCTGCCCCATTTTGCTGAGGCACTGGCTTTTTCTTTGAAGTCTATTGCCTCCTTCATTTCTTCTTTAATTTCATATCACCAAGGCAAGTCTCGCTCTGTCTAGTGTACGTCATAGGCTGTCCTGGGGTGGACTTCTCTGATGAACAAAAGCCAGCCTCAGAGAGTGATTGTTCTCAGAACATCATTTCCACGTTCAACACATCTAAATGAAACAGGAAATTCTCATTAAAAGAAACTTCTAGGCACACTATGGACTTTAGAGATCTCAGCTAGCTTATGGAATATCAATATGCAAAGATAGATTGCTTGTTTCTCCACCCCCAACCCTACCCATGGATAGGCAAATTATGAAATCCTGCGTCAGAAAAAGTTAATGCCAAGAGCCCAGCAAGAACACAGCTTGTTTTTCTTGGTCTGTTTAAGGCTGCTGAGATTGGATTAGATTGCTAGGATATTGGGTTTTCTCTCTTTCTACTGCCTGGAGCTCGGGCATTATTATGATATTTGGCTGAGATGGTGGCAAAGTGCAAGAGACATTTGTGGTGATGAGTCACTGACTGAAGGGCAGCCAGCATGCCCAGGGCCCTTTTCATCCATGGGCTTTGCAGCTGTTCCCTTGGTGAGCACAACAATGGTGTGGGGGAGGCCTCACTCAAGGGTGATCTCGTTGTCTTAGCAGTCAGCCCTCTGGGGTGGCATCTTAGTTAAGACAGCAAAAGAAAGTGTTTGATTTCCCCCCTGGAATGGAAGAGTGGTGAGGTTTGATATCCCTGAGGTCTCCTTCCTGGAAGACCCAGACTCTAAACTGTGGTTGCTGACTTCTGCTGACTAAAGTATCAGGCTAATAGATCAGTGTCTAGTATTGGGTCCTTAGGGAGATAGCTGGGTAGAGGACTTAACTTATGGATATAGGGTATGGGGAAAATCAGGAAGGGCTTTGGTGATCAGGTTATTGGTCTCTTTCTATGGTAAATGTGGAAATTTAAGCCAGCAGTAGTGAAGTGGTTTGCCTCCCCAGACTGTCACAGAGCTGGGCCTGGCTGCCTCTTCTCCTGATTCTAGTTCAAGGCCCAGACTAATCAAATAGCCTAGAAAACCCAGGCTCTTGATTGTTGTGGTGACCAGAGGGGAAGGGATTCTCTCTACTAGTCCCTATCTTCTGTGGGGGTGGGGCGGGGTGGGGAGCAATTTAGAATGTTTACCCTTTGGATATTTGCTGGCAGCACTACCATCAGATTACAGACAGCACTTGGCGCCTACCACAGTGAGCCCAGGTCCAGCGTTTTCACTTCATCCATGGGCAAAACAAACCACCTTCTTTAGTTCATCCATATTCATGCAGGCCATGCCTAAGGTGAGGTGCAATGAAACCAAAGACCATGCCATGTGCTGGAGGTTGATTCCTAGTCTCGGGAGCCCTGTTCACTGTGGCTCCTGTGAGTGGTCAGTGTGTTCAGTGATATGGCAGGCAGACTTCAGGTTACGTTGCTGAAACAACTGAGGTCTTTTATGGGTGACCAAACTGTCCTCTGCCCCAGAACATGCTGTGAGTAATGCTCCTCCCTATTGTATCCCACTCTGCCTCCTATTCCAAACCATGTCTAGACTCCAGTCTTATAACTGCAGGCCTTGCCTGCTGTTAGCTATGTACCACTAGTTTGAATCGTCCATCAAAGACTATCAGGATGACACCTTCTGCTAGTCCAAGAGATTAAGAAACCTGTCTTGGCTGGCCCACCATGTGTGATTCTCCAAGACTAAGAGAGTGCTAAGTTGTTCACTATCAGTTTCCTGTGACAACTGGATGTTATAAGAAGACCAGAGGCTTCTTATGTTTAACAAACCGCTCAACTTAAAAACAGAGTGGACCTTAAATTTTGTAGACATTTTGGTGATTAACTTACTGATAGTTAATATACTGATTAACTTCAGTGTACAGTTTAAGTTTATAGAAATGTAAATTTTTAATTATAATACAGTGCACGTGGTTTTTCAGGGCAGTCTTAGGTCCAAAACAAAACTGAGCATCAGGTTTGGGAGTTTCCCATATACCCCTTTCCTTCAGATGAGCACAGCCCTTCCTGCTGCCATCAACCCTTAGCAGAGTGGTGCATTTGTTACATAGTTACAACTGATAACCATACTGACACATCATTGTCAAGCAAAGACCATCATTTTTATATCAGTGCACCTTAGGTATATAGTCTATAGAGACTTAGACCTAGATATAAATGTATGATGATGTGTATATACTGTTATAGTAGCAAACAGACTCACCATTTATCCCATCGCCCACCCCAGATCTCTGCAACCAGTGATCTTTGAGGCACCTTTATGTCCCCTGTTCTAGAGGCATATGGTTGGAATCATGCAGGCTGTGGTCTCTTCATCATAGTATGTCTCACTTAGTGCAGTGTGCTGACATTTCCTCCTTGTCTTTTCATGGCTCACTGTTGCATTTTAATGCTGAGTAATATTCCATTCTCAAACTGCACCGTGATCATAGGAATTTTTAAAAAATCAAATGGACTTCTATTAATAGAACGTGTCTGTTTTACTTAGCGCTTAATATTGGCACCATTCATTACTATTAGGTCTAATATTTTCTCTCGTTTTTTAATTTGCTCATTTCAGTAGCCCCGTGAAGCAGGTAAGAATTTCATGACTAAAACATGAGAGAATAAGAAGATTTAAAAGACACTGTCTTTCTGTATATTTGCCTCTGTGTCTCTAACTGTCCCCTTGTGGTTCTCTGTGTGCTTTTGTCTGTCTTTCTGACGCACACTCCTCCTGTCACAGGCCTTCTTCTGTCTCTTCTTTTTCTCTTTATCATCAAATACCTATTTGCTCTCTGACTAGTTGGAAAACATTACCTGTTGTTAATTCATGAAGCCGGTCTTACTCCTTTGTACTAGCGTGGTGGTGGGTGATGGTCAAGCAAATCGACTGTGCATAGTTGGAGACAGAAAACTTCTCAATGTCAAAACCCAGAGACCTGAAGAGGGAGAGCAGCTTCTGACCTCCCATCAAAACGCAATGGTGCTTTGAAGTTCTACTGCAGGAGAGAATGAATATGTATGGCGCAGGCATCCAATAAATGTTTGTTGAATTGAATGCAGTAAAAATGATAAAAGTGACATTACCAAATACATTTTTAAAAACTTCATTACGTGTGCTGGAAGGTGTTTTTGACATTTTGTCTACATCTCTAGCTGCAGTCCCGGTGCCTGCCTTCTCTGATAGAGTTCCTTACGTTGCGGCCATGTTATGAATCAGAAGCTGCAGCGTGAGGGCCGGAGCTTGTCTTCGATTATTGGATTCTAATGTGGAAAGTCAGCTCATTTTAAAACGGCCACTGGAATGCGCCTATTGGTTACCATAGGCATCTCATGAAATCTTTAACCATCACATAAGGCGAGATCATCTTTCTCATCACATTTTGTAATAGATGAGAAAAATGAGACTCAAATATATAATCTACCTCAATTTTATACCTAGTAAATAGTAGGATAGAAATTTAAATCCAAGTTTATCAAAACTTATAAACCATCTCGGCATGACTTTCTACTCTTCTGTACACACAGGAAATTATTTGTCACAAGAATTGCTGCTTTGCTCTGTGTGTGTGTGTGTGTTCCTGTGTGTATAAGTATACACTCACTTGTGTGCATGTGGAGGACAGATGACAACCTTGAGTGCCATCTCCTTCGTTTTTTTAGTAAGTATGAGATGGGATCTCTTGCTGATCTAGAGCTTGTGGAGTAGCCCAGGCTGCCTGACCAATGAGCACTAGAGGAACTGCCACTGTTTCCTCAGCACTGAGATTGCCAATGCAGTAACTGCATGCATCCCTCTTACATCCATTTGGTGATCGAACACAGGCCCTCTTCTTTTCAAAGCAAACATTTTTTTTTACCAAGTGGTCCATACCCACAATCTTCACTTTTTTTATTTTTTTTTTAAATTTGTTATCCATATTAAATATCATCGAATATTTTAACATAGGCTCCATTTTGAGTCTTAAAACCTTAGCTATATTTTCAGCATCTCAAGTAGCCCTTGGAATAGAGACAGTGTAGGGCTCAGTTCTAACAAGGTATTTATAGTACCTCCTCTAAGGCTCAGGGACCATTGTGGGAATTCTGGGTATTATAAAACTATGATGATGAGATGGGGTCTGTGGAATGCTGCTACATTGACATAATCATTGCAATCAGTGACTCACAGCAACCGTCTCGGCCTGGGCCTGTTCGGGCCTTCACAAGACTGGCCTTGTCAACAGCTGTGGATTCAGAAGGGACTCATAGAGCCCCATGTCTTGCTGTGGGCCTATTATCTATTGATAGATTCTAACAGAGGAGAATCATCATCTTCCGTGACGTACCCACTGCTGAGCTCGGTGGATAGCCCCAGAGCTATGGTCGCTGTGCATCACAAAATCAAATGGGCAGACGTGAAACGTAAGAAAGAGATTTGTATGAATGAGAGGAGGAATGAAGGATAGTAGGAGGATGAGAAAATTGGTGGTGAGAGCAGTCAATATAGGTTACAAGCATCTGTGAAACTGTCAACAAACAAATTTCATTAATAAAAAAAATCCCAAAGCATTAAGCAAGAAGCTTCCCATTGCCAGGTAAGACAAATGGCTTACGGTCCCTCTCCCATGTTTTGGCTTTATGTTGAAGCTGCCCAGATAGATTGGATCTTTATGGCAGGCATGTGAGTCCACCTTCTAAACTCCCTATTTTCAGTTTCGATTCTTCATTTGACAATCTTTCCCCGCATCAGAAACCTCTGAGGTCTATACAATCACAGTGTGACCCTGAGTTCTCTTGATCTTCAAAACCTGACAATCTCCTGTAAATATGAACAGATATTTCTTCACAGACTGTGCTGTCAATACCCTGTAGCTCTAAGGAGACAACAGTGGAAGAGACGGCTGTGTATATTATAGCATTCACCCAGTGGGTTTATAAGCTAAATTATGCTATCAAGACCTAAATGTAGAAGATGGTTTCATGATGAGAGGTAATGATACATGTAATATGGGCATGTTTCTTCAAGGGGGGAAAGAACCCACATGCAGATTTCTGAGGTTCCATTTACTTCTTAATATAATCCATTTGACTGATTTATCTATTGACGACTGTGAGCCCTGGGTGTCTGGGCCACTTTGGTGTGACACTAAGCTTTTTGTGGGTCTTAGTGGAGTACCGAGTTATAGCATAGACATAGAGGGAGTGCCAAATGTATTTTCTAAATGCATCAGGACAACATAATGGGATTTTCTTCCTGACATGAGCATATTCAATGTGTCAGACAAAGGTATCTGTGTCTAGCTGTGGCTGGTGTTCCCCACCCTTCTAAATGCCTCCTGATATGATCTGTGCTCTCAGGCCTTCTCACACACAATAGCCTTGCGTTTTGGACCTTTGTGCCCCATTGAGCCTGTCTTTCTTTCTTATCTAGGTTCAGGTACTTCCCTATCAGGTGATGGATATGACCTATATCCTTTGGGTTTAGCTCTGACTTAAGCCATACTCCAGTTTCCTTGTGCAGGGACTGTATTATTCTGAAGAAACATCCAGGATTTCCTAGTGGGAGATATTTGTGGAGCGCAGTAGCAGACACCAGGATGGGAAGGATGGTGGAGGCAATGGCTCCCAGGAGACTCTCCTTTTCTGGGAAAACCTTGTTCATGGCAGATGCGTCTTCAAACTGCTAGCAGTACTGTGGAGTCTCTGGCTCGTTGGTTCTTCTAAACCAGTATAAGAATGGGAAGCAGTATTATCAACGTGCTGTGTTGAGTGTGGAGCCCTAGGGGATCCTGCTGCCCATTGTCTGGAGATGTTGCTTCTAGTTCAGTCACGGAGGCTGGGCTGTTCATCGCCTTTTTAGGTCCCTTGCTGCACCACTAGCTATGAAGAGCTTGGGGCAATCAGACATTTAGACTCTGATTGTTTCCTACAGAAAATGTAAAGCCAGCCCCATCTGCAGTACCCATTCCCTACACAGTCTATAACTGCATAGAAAACACTTGTTTTTCAAAAGTACTTTGCATTTATTGGTGCATAAGGAAAAATACAAATACTCTCACCCACCCAAAATTACACCATGTGAAGATATATAGCTCTCATATTTTGATACATAGACTCCTAGTCTATAAGCTGTATGTACGTTTGTCTCTAGCTAACAACCTACATATTTCGACTACGTGGGGTGGTACTTTATGTTGTTTTATTCCCTGTTTTTTTTTAACCTAGTATATTGTAAAGTATTTCTCCACCAGTAAATTTTTATGATATTGTCTTAAAGGATGATACTACATTTATGGGCCTCACACTCATTCAATCCACTTCAGCCCACCCAATTCTGGCTAATCTCTGGTGTTACTGGGGAGCACCCTGAAGCTGAATCTTTATGTATTTGCATGCCTCTTTCCCTGAGATGTTTCTAGAATCTGCATCAGTAATTTAATTGATTTTTAAAAAAGTTTAAGAGACTTTTGGAACACAAAACATTGACCCTCTAGGAACATTAGGATGGATTAAATTTCCTGCTCTATCTTGCTTAGATCATTTCAAATCTTGACTCTTTTCTTTGTAGTATTATTTTTGCAAAGATTTCAGCGTTTCTTCCATGTCTTGTCATTTTAAAAAAGAAGACATTAAACAGGACAAGATGATTCATTATACAGATGATTGCCAAGAGTTAATACCATGTAAAGCACTCTACCAGAGTTGAGCCATGGAAGAAAAAATTCAAGTGTGTACAGCCACCACCATCTTCTAAGTCACAAATGTTGTCTTTTTTTTTTTCCTACCTGATACAGGTATACAGGAAGCATTACCTTGTTAATAAAGAATTCTAGAGCTTTCCTTAAACTTCTTCCTTTGTTTTTATTTCTTTATGTTCTAAAACATTAGTTACTTTGTCAAGTTTTAAAATACACAGTCGAGATGAAAATAAGGGTAATTTGGTACAAACATGACTTACATTTTTTTCACCCTAGATTTTTTTCAAAAAAAAAAAAAAGGAAATGACACGTGATTAATATAAGCAAATTAGAAAAATCAGAAAAGTATAAAGAAGAAAACGAATGACTCATAACCAGACCATTCAAAGACAATTACTGTTAATTGGTGTTCTTCCTTCCAGGCATTTTCTTTGTACATTTTTCACAAAACTGAGATCATAGTACATACGCAATTTCCCAAGCATATAATGTAAACATTTCTCTATGTTATCAAAACGTCTTTGAAAACATTATCTCTAATGGTTCCATAATATGGCATTATGGAAATGAATTAAATATATAAAATATGGTGATTAATAGTGAAAGCTCCAGAGTAAAGCATCATGGGCTGTAACTCAGATGCTGCTGTTGGATGGCTTCTGTCTCAGGCAAGGTACTCTGCTTCTCTGTGACTCGATTTTCTTATGTGCATAAATGCAGTTTATGAGTAGGGATACATGCAGTTTTAGACCATATGAGTTCTATAAGCCATGCATGAAATAATTTAAGTAAAGCTTACTTATGATCATAGTTCATAATGAGCTCGCAATAAACTGCTTCTACTATTGCTTCTTTAACATTCTACCTGTTTGGTAGCTTTTGTTTCCCACCAAAACACATTATTTAAAACCACTGACAACTGTAATCGTTCACAGACATGTGTTCATCTTCAGAATATTTACTTAGGAAACAATCAGAATCATAAGTACGAGCACCCTTAAGGCTATACCTATTGCAGAAAAAGCACATGTCTATATTTCCAACAAAGCACAATGCTGTTATTCTAAATAGAGAAATAGTTAGATCCAAATCAGGACCAACTCCAAGACTTTGTCATCTCTTGCTACCTCCTCTTGTCTAGTCATGCTTGTCTTTCTGACCCCAAAGACACATTTCTGGGTCATTTCTAACTTTTTACCATCTTACTTTTTTTTATATGCCAAATGAAGATCTCAACTGATTATTGTGACAATTTAGTAAAATGATCTATATATATGAAAATTTTGTATACGGTAGGCCCTTGCTGTTAACTATTATTAGTAAAATAATAATTATCCTCCTAAGAGTATAGGAAATGATCAGTCTCACCGCTCCTCATTACTGTCAAGCATAATTATTTTAAAATATGGTTCAAATTTACATTTATTTAAAGTTAAGTTTCTTTTTATAATCTCATCGATGGACAGTACTCTAGCGCTTTCATTTGTTGTTTGGGGGCTATTCCTAAGAGTCCAAATATGTGGTATTTGTAGTTCTGTGTGTGTGAGAGATCGGGGAATGGGGTGCAAGAGGAAAAAAAATAAGAAACAAATGAGACTGAGATCTGTTAGTCTGTGTCTTGTTCCTCTTGAACTTGTTTTGTCTCCCTGTGCTCACTCTGTTTCTCAGACTTCCCTGCCACCTGATTAATTTAAGAACCTTGCTGGACAGCATTGTTATGTCTGTCAGTCCTGAAACTCATCTAGGCTGGGAAACATCACCGATTGAGTCACCGAGTCAGTGAGTCTTGAGCACATATAGGAAGAGGCTGTGACATGGCTGTGTTGATTCTGTGTCCCTGTCTCCTTGCTTGTTCTCTTGTTCCCTAGCTGGGTCCCTGACTCATCTTCCACGCCCAAGCTCTACCCTTGACAATCTGTTCATGCCTTCCGGGTTCCTAGAATCACAGTCTACCTGCTATACTCTTTCCTTTGTAGACATCCCAACTCCAACTGAGAATGCCTGCCATTGTCCCCTCTGTTGGTGTGCCAGGATCTGAAGGCCACAGAGTAAGAGGTCCAAGCTTCCATTGCAATGTTTCCTGAGATAGCCTGCCAGTCTTTCCAGTTATTGATTAACCCAAGGGACCTGTGCATCCCCGTGTGTTTCTGGATGCCAGATTTTCAAGTACTACCTGCAAAATAAACATTTTCCTCCAGAGAGCACATGATTCTTCCTGAAATTTTAGATCTCAGACTGTTTAACAAACAGGCCCTGATTTTGTCCAACATTTCCTCTACTTGCCATAGCAATTATGATAAATTATAATAATATGGATAGTGCTTGCTGAATATT
Organism: Mastomys natalensis; assembly: GCA_021653895.1. Lineage (NCBI taxonomy): Eukaryota > Metazoa > Chordata > Mammalia > Rodentia > Muridae > Mastomys > Mastomys natalensis. The sequence continues at coordinate 1,014,712 of JAJTUV010000809.1, forward strand.
TACTCTAAGGCGTTATGCTAAGTGGTCTTTAATCACTTTCTAATGACATCATCAGGATGAGCAGAGAAGATTGGCCCAGAGAGGTTGAGTAGCTGACTCGAGATCACACAGGTACTAGTAAATGGTAGAGCACTGAGTTCAGTTCAGGTAGTTCTGAGCTCATTCACTCAGCCATAAGATTAGATAGGGAGTAATCTGAGATTCCCCATGTTGCTGTCCCACCTTCTCCCTGGTTCTATCTATAATTGTTATTTGATTTGACTTACCGGGAAGTTGGTTGTGTTTTGTTCTGCAGGACTGCCTTTGCAGAGTGAGAGCCTCACCAGCCCATTGTGTGACTTTCTTCAGTGTCTGCCCCTCCTACTTGCTTTCTAAGTAAATTTCCTCAGATCTTAGCTTCCGATCTGCCCTTTCTGGAAGGAACTTAACATTCTAGTATCTAGTTAATCCTTTGTATTTAACTTAACGTGCATCTGTTCTTGAAGGTCAAACACACAATGTCTTCATGTTTAGGACCTCCAAAGCTTAGTCTGTTCTGGGTACTATAAAAGTCACTGGAGGCCAGGGATCTTAGAAACAACTGATATTTCTTTCTAATATTTCTGGAAGTTGAGAAGCCTAAGATCTAGGCATTGAGAGATTTTATGCCTGGTGAGAGCCCATTTTCTAGTTCATTGATATGGGAGATATCTTCTTGTACATATTATTTGTACACATGCCCCTTAATTTCAACCTATGGATTTGGAGTTGGGGAGCACAAATAATAAGTCCTTAGCACTGTAGCAACTAGCAACCCATCGCTATGCCCTCCTCAATTTCTTCTTTCACTTCAAGGGCATTGATGTTAATATGGATGTGATTGTCACTGACCTCAAGCCGTAGTGCTGACAGACCTCCATGTGTGGATAGTGAGGCAGTCAGGCCGACAGTCTGAAATGTCTGACACTTCTTGCCTCCCTTCCCTGTTTCAGAGTGTGTGACCTGAGCAGAGGTGGAAAAGCAGATTGTGCATTTAGCTTTAGCCCTTTTCATAGTCTACCACAGCACGTTCTCAGCAGTGGCAGATTTAATGGTTACCGTTTGACTATTTGCAAGCAAACCCAAATTGCATGAAATGTAATAAATTGTCATTTTGCTGAGATAGGACTTTGAAAATGCCATGCTATTAGGTTGGGGTGTGGTTGCAAGTCACTTAGATGGTGAGAGATTTGTTGTTTTCTGCCTATTATGATAATGTATTTTACGAAGGTGATGATATAATACATCAGGACTTATGAACGTGGGGATTTCTGGATTCATCCTGCACAGATACCAAGGGTTACCCCGTGTGCCTGGCGGCCAGTGAAAGGAGACTTCTCTCTGGTCCTGCTGCAGAATATAAACACTAAGCAGAGAAATGACTTTCCTTTCCTACAGCAGCTCTGCAGGTCAGTGGCAGCAATCACCCTAGGAATCCGAAGGGTTTCTTATGCACAGAAAAAAAAGCAACAGAGCTAGTATTGTCCAATTAGCCCGTGTTTCATTCACCTGCTCCAAATACTTTTACTGTGAAACCACAGCTGCTTCTTTTGGACTAGACTGCTATTATCCTGATAAAGATGGAAATCATGGGTTTGCACCTATAGATATTAGGGGATTTAAAGAAATATTTTCATTTTCCATCCAGACTTTTAATATTGCATATACCCTCTGTGAGTATGACCTACCTACATTCAATATAATCATTTTTCAGCAGGTTCAAGGATTAGCTTCTTTATACCTGCTGTCAGCAGCCATGGTGTCTTCTGCTGCCTAGACTCTCCAATGACAGCAAGACCCGAGAAGTCTCAGGGAGGTAGAGTGCTCCTTACAGACCAAGAGTCCATTATTTTAGAAACCACACTTCAAAGCAATTTCTCAAAGTTTACTGTCTTAGTTAGGGTTTCTATTGCTGTGCAGGGACACCATGACCATGGCAATTCTTATAAAGAAAAGTATTTAGTTGGGGATGGCTTACAGGTCAGAGGTTTAGTCCACTGTCATGGCAGGAAGCATGCTGGCATGCAGGCAGACATGGTGCTGGAGAGGTAGCTAAGAGGTCTACATTCAGATCGGCAGGCAGCCGGAGGAGAATGACAATGGGCTTGTCCTGAGCTTCTGAAACCTCTAAACCTGCCCTGATAATACTCTATGACCAGCATCTCTGTTGCTGTTTGCAAATGTCATTGGAGATGATGCTGAGGGATGGAGGACTAGCACTTCTCTTTAGTTACTGGTGACCATGTCACTTGGTCCTCAGCAGTGTTCCAGGGTCATTCCTGAGCTTCAGTTGCCAGTAGATGTACACGAAATCTGAAGTATTGTGTCTCCCAGTACTCAAGGAGGCAGAACCATCCAGACCAAGAATGCTGAAAGTCCTTGGGCCAAATATTTTCATTGTGGACATCTTCTTCTGTCTACCCTAGTGAGCTGTAGCAACATTATCATTTTCTTTAAAATGAGTAAATCTAAAAAGGCCTGGAAAGTAGTAGTAACTTACACGCACTGATATTTTTCTTCTTCTTCTGTGAGTTAGAATGTATTTTTTTAACTTGTAAAAACAATTATGGAGACCAAAAGTTTGAATGAACTTTGAAGTCTTTGAGAGCTTCTCTGAAGTGGCCACTGACATAAGACTCTATTTCCAGTTCAACCCCATTGGTTGGTTGTTCCTTGGAGAGTGAGATGGAATTCCAGTGTTTTCATCCTTTCTGAATCATAAAACCAATGTGCTATGCCTACCATTCAGGGCCAGGAACCAGCACAACACATTTTCTAGTCTTCTCTTAAGAATTCTGAATGGTACCCATCAGAGCAGAAGGTACCGACTCCTCTGACCACCCATTCTGGAGAAACACACCACAGGGCATCTGCTTCCTCCTGCATATACATCCAAGTGCCCTTCTTGCTAAGGGCTAGCCTTGCTGTCTTAGAACCTTTAAAGTCAGGTCTTTGCCTGGGGCTGAGAAGAGGTTTCCATGGCTTCAGCATCCAAATCAGGGTGTAAGCTGACTGATGCTGCTTCCCTAGGTGGTCATGAAGGGGACTTCTACTCTCAGCATGGTAGACAGACCTAACAGTTGGAGAGGAGCTTCTCACACACTTCCCAGCCGAATGCTACATTGTTAGTGAGAGAAAACCAAGTCAAGTCGTGAAACTACATTGTAAAATATTAACACCAAGCTCCCTGGAAGCTGGAGAAGTGGATATTTATTTTTTTTTCTGTAGACTTTCCTGGTTTTTTTCCTTCTTCTTCTTTTTTTCTTCAGATTTTCTATAGCAAAGCTGAAGTATATTTTAAATTATATTTCTAACAGATGCACTGAAGATGTACTGCGTGAAGGCAAATAGCTGTTCCGACATTCCTTCACACTCGCTGGCTTCAAATTACTGCCTCTACTTGCAGAGCCAGGCTATTTGGATGGGGGTGGGAGCCAGGAGGAGAAAGGGAGGAGGCCACTGTGAGGGCCATTGAGTTCCCTCTCTTCAGACATTGCTCTGGCAGCTAATTCCAGGGTGCTCATCTGTATGGTGGCAGCGTGACTTTTGTGTTTTCCCCAAGGTATTTTATAGCCTTTTTACAGTGGTGCTGTGAATAACTTTCTGTCTGTAACTTCCAAACAGTGAAAAATCTCAGATCAGTTCTCGTGCCTCATCACTTTGCTTTGCTTCTCTGTGTTAGGCCCATTTCACATTGCTAGTCCCTCACCTGCTGTCTCTCCCTCACCTTCTCCCCTCTCATTTTCCTCTTCGTTCTTTTGTTCTCCTCCTTTTGCCTCACTTCCTAATCTTTAAAGGGAAAAATAAACTACGTTTGTCAAAGCTGGGCTCCTCCACAGTCAGCTCGCACTATGATGAGGAGAGTCTGCAGATCCAGATCTAGCAGGAACTAGATGGCTCTAAGTTCCAGGGAAAGCTGCAACCCTTCACGTTTTCAGAGGGAAATTAAGGTTTCAAAGCCAAGCACAACACAAAGGTCTGGTCCCTGAGTTCCAGGTACCCTCCCTGTAGGAAACTTGATAATAATGCCATACAGAAGACTCTGGAATGTCAGCTGAAAAGACAGATGAGTCTTGCCAAGTCATTCCTGGCTGACCTGCCATTCTCAGGAGAATGTTACAGGCATCCATGTCCTATCAATATTTTCCTGCTGTATTTAATTCAAGACAGTTGACACGATGCCCAAAGAGTCCTGGTCTGGACCAATCTTAAGGAATGAGATAGATGCTATGGACTGAGAGGTATGTGGGTTTGAATAGACCTTAGCCTTCTGCAGCCTCCAACACTAACCTACTCTCTTACACTGCTTCACTCTAGCTGTCTATACTAATCCTTATCTGAAGCATCAGCTTCTCAGGTGTCTTCTCCTAGCCTTCCTAAAAGTTAAACATTCCATCTTGTTCTGTGAACAGCAGTGGTCACTGGTACTCTTGACCCCTAATGCAGAGCTTTGGAGTGAGAGTTGGAAGGGACCATAAAGGCATAGTCCTCCCTTTTCTGCATCCAAAGAGCTGCACATCCTCTTCTTCCCAGCACACAGGGCAAGGATGTGCAGAAGTGTAGCGGTAGTATGTCAATCTGCTTTAAACTCCCCAGCATGGGGTTCATGAAGGAAAGACACAGACACACAGACACAGACACACAGACACACAGACACAGACATATAGACACACACACACACACACACACACACATACACACAGCCTTATTTTTAAGATGCCCTAAACTCAATGGTTGTGCCACTCCCTGATTCCACGTGGCTAACACACACTCTCCTCTGATATTCCTGAGTTAACACTTACTAAATCTAAATTTTGTCTTTGCTGCCCTGGATCCTGCTGTGCAGACCCTCCTGGGGCTGCTTTCCCCCACACCCACACATCGGCTGTCTCTCCCTCATGTACTTTCCTGTGTGGTCCCTCTCCTATGCCCTAATCATGGTGGATTCCCCTCTTCCTCTTTCCTTGGTCTTCTGGGAATCCTAAAATCCTGCCTGTTTCCCTGCCCAGCCATCGGCTGCCGGTAACTTTATTGACTAGTCAAAACCAACTGGAGACAGGCTTCCTTTAGTCCTACATGTGAGAGACACTGTAAACTGTTTTTTTTTGGGGGGAGGGGGAACTAATTAGCATGAGAACACAAGCTGCTACACATAATTAGCATGAGAACACACACAAGCTACTACACAGAAGTATGGGTGACTGCCTTTATTCTAATGCTTAAGGCTTTACCCTTCACTGCCAGATGTTGCTCTCTGCACTCTGGGCTCCTTTGCCTGAAGCTCCAAGAGAGTTGTGATGATGTCAGTTGTCAACTTGCAGGATGTACAATCATCTAGGAAAGGGTCCTTGGGGGGGATATCTAGATTAGCCAGATGGGGCTAGGAAGACCCACCATGAATGTGGGCAGAAACATTTTACAGGCTGAAATCCTAGACTGAATAGAAAGAAAGAAAAGTATGCATTGCTGTTCATCAGTCTCTGCTCCCTAACTGTGGACACAGTCACCTCCCTCAGCTCCTGACCACTGTGACTTCTACATCATGATGCACTGTCCCCTGCAACTATTAGCCAAACTAAAGCCATTTTCCCTTGGGTTGCTTTGGTCAGGACATTTTCTCACAGCAATAGAAGAGTAACCAAGGCAAGCATGGTATTTGCCCACAAGGTCAGCTTAGGTTCCAAGAACAGAGACAGACACCTAAGGACCTGATAATTGAATGAATATATTTCAACTGTGTATGTTTTGGTTCCTAGGCCTCAGACATATTACTTAGTCCCTTGGAAAATGGAAATAATAAGATTCCACTCATTGCAAGACACTTCACAGGAGCCTGGCAAGGACAGTCTGTGCCAAGTACACACACACACACACACACACACACACCGAGAGAGAGAGACAGAGAGAGAGAGAGAGAGAGAGACAGAGAGAGAGAGAGAGAGAGAGAGAGAGAGAGATGCTTCTTACATTTGCTTAGTTTAGTTTGGGGGGATTTTTGTTTGTTTGTTTGTTTGTTTTTGTTTTGTTTAATTCCAGAGCATTGTGGGAAGCAGTAGAAACACATGTGTCCCTGTTTTTTTTTCCCTTCCTGTTTTCTTCACTTTTCCTATGGGGACACAAAAAGGAGAGACAGGAAAAAGAGATCAGCTTTCTCACTCTTTGCGTGGGAGGTGACCTTGGGTAAAGTGTGTCCCTCTCCGTGCTTCAGTCTCCTTGTATATGTGATGGGAAGACATAGACAAATTGCCTTTATGGTCCCTTCCAACTCTCACTCCGAAGCTCTGCAATAGGGGTCAAGGGTACTAGTGACCACTGCTGTTCACAGGACAAGATGGATGGAAGCAGAGGGTGATGGAGTATCCGAGAAGGGCAAAGCAAATTAGTTTGTTGGCCTATCTGTTTTAATCCAAGCCAAGTTTATTTTAGTAATACAGGTGAAGACTACTTGAAAATGTATCATCATGACAATGTCCCTTAGTAAGAGCACAAGGATTTCTGGTATACTTTTGTTCAGAAGAGCCTGAGGGCTTTGTGTGCGCTGTCTCATTAATTCTCAGAGCATCTGTAAAGTTGGATAGGAAATCATGATGAGTTCCCTTTTATATACAGTGAAACAAAGCTTCAGAAAAGGTTAAGCAGCTTCACAAGATCGTGCAGGAGCAGCCTTGCTTTTAGAAACTTGGGTTCTATCTAGCACACCAATCTGCCAGAGCTCAGCTTCTGATCCCTGGAGGATGGGCATGAGAGAATCTAGATTGTGGTCTCCTGAACAGACTTTTTCTCTTGAACTGAGATGGGTGCTAAGTACATGAGGAATGACAGAAAGGACTTGAGATTCTTAGAAAATGTTCTGTGCCTTTTCCATCCCTCACTCCAAGAATCCTCCTGGACCAGCCAATGCCTTGTCTCAAGAGCCTAGGGCATCAAACTTATGCTAGTTGCTGTGGAAACAGTGTTGCGTGAGCCTGAGGCTGCGAAGAGCCAGCTGCCTTGACTGAAGGTGTGTGTTTCTGAGTCACCTTCCTGGCTGACCCAAAGGACTTGGAGAACACTGGAAGCATATGTGATCAGATCCATCTCCTGAGGCATTGAATTCAGTGTCCCAGTTCTCCAAGGGGATTGTCATTTGTAGGGACTTATGTTACAGAGTGGTATACTTGGCTGGTCCCAAAATTTAAGGATAGCAAGTGTGTACTCTATCCAAACACTTTTTTTTTTAAGATAAGATTTTGATGGCTCTTCTTCATTGTTAATTTTATTGAATTTGCACACATCTATGGATGTGCTTCCAGAGAGGTTTAAGCAAGGAAAGACCACTTTACTACCCATGAGCTTGGGTTCCAGACTCAGTGAAAATGGAGAAGCATGAAGCTGAGTGCCTCCATTCAGTGCGCGCTCTCTCTCTCTCTCTCTCTCTCTCTCTCTCTGGTTTCTGCCTATTGACATAATATGACCAGTAACCTCATAATCACTGTGCCTTTCCACCGTGATGGAGCCTTGTGAGCCATGATAAACTTTTCTTCCCTTAAGTTGCTTCTGTCGGTTTTATTTTTCTTCACAGCAATCAGAAGAATAACACACTGATCATGTATAGGGTAGTTGTATTTCTAAGTCCAAATCTCTATATCTCTAAAAAGAGGGTAACTACCAGGGTCATTGTAAGTATCATAGAGTGGATAGCACTGGAAGGCATGCCATGGTAAATGTACAAGTAGTTACTATCCACTTTTCCATGTTGGAGATCTCTTCCCGAAGGGCTGATGTCCTTCCCAGAGTGTTTTGCTGCATAATCCCAGTGGTCTCCTTGGTAACTGTCACTTTTAAACTCCAAAGAGGTCAAGAGAAGAGCCAATTGTTCTTGAATGGTTTATAGCCTCTTGTCCAGCATCCCTGGAGACTGCTGGACTCACAGTGGGTGATTATCCCTACAACTACCCCTTTGCTCCAAAAGAGAAAGGCCTTTTGTTGATGGACTTGATTTTGCAGGCTGGCCCATCTTTGTGTCACTTTCAGGACATTAATTATTTAGTGCCTGGTAAAGCTCTCTGAGATCACAAGATGAAAGGCCTAGTGGCAGTTCAAAGTCTTTCTTTGATTATTATTCTAGTCAACATATTTTCAGAGGAGAAAATAGGTTTGAGATCATAGTGGAGTGTATGTCATAAAAAGCAGAGTATAAGCAAGCCTCAGAAACAAGAGCTAGAGCAAGCAGTCATGGTGCCCTGCTAATGGAGGCTCTTGGGATGTGGGCACAAGTGTGGGCACAGGAGGTATGTGTTACAAATCAGGTCACCTAGAGAATCATACACTCTCTTTTGTTCTCTTGGGTTAGTAAACATGTTAGTTAGTTTTCTACACCTACTGAAATCCAGATTAGGGAGAATTGGTAGTGACCAAGTGTATCAAAAACAAGAGAAGCTATCTCCCAGGCGGGTCAGGAGCAGCTTGCTTAGGACAATGAAGTCATCTCTAGTTAAGACAAAAGGCCATGGAGTAGGATTGTCTAAAGAGAGAGATAAATTTTGAAGAGGGCACGAAATGCAACAGTCTTCATGATTTGACTTTGGCCATGAATTGTGAATTACCAGAAGCCTACACAGATGTGGTATCTTATCTGATGAAATAGGTCTAGGTCCTGATCTGACTTTGCCCCGACACTGAGCAGCCTATTCTACACAAGACTAAACAACAACCTCCATGAAAATTTTTCCTAATTTTTCTACTAGCCTTATAAGGAAGGAAGGAAGGAAGGAAGGAAGGAAGAAAGGGAGGGAGGGAGGAAGGAAGGAAAGAAAAGAAAAATGAAATCCAACATGAACAACACATCTGAAGGCTAGGATTTGTGAATAAAGTTAATGTACTATTGCAATGCATGGTCATAAGCATCCAAGGTAGCTGATATGTTAACTCCACATGTTGAAGAGTAATCTAAATGCCTGTCCTTGGGCAGCCTTGATGGTCAAGCAGGCAAGGACTAAGTTCAAGATTTGCTTGGCACAAGATGAATCCTAGATCAACTGTTTTGATGGAGGAGTATAGGGACCTTAAGGGACATGGATTTGATTGATCATTTAAAAGAGGATTTCCTAGATGGTGACACATATATAGTCCCAGAAAGCCAGCCTGGGCTCTGTAACAAGATTCTGTCTTAGAAAAAATAAAAGCAAGAAAAATGAAAGAGAATAAAGTAAAAACCAAAAAATTCTATAGGGAGGCAGAGGTGAGATATTCTAGGTCTATATCACATTGGACGAAAGCTTAGAGACTAATAACAAGGTTGTAGAACATGTGAAAGGTTATGAATGGGGAAAGACATGGAAAGGTTGTTATAATAAGAGATCATGACCAATGTAACTTATAAAGAAAACCTGGTTTAAATGATTTCTTTCTTTATTTTCTGTATATGAGTACACTGTAGCTGACTTCAAACACACCAGAAGAGGGCATCAGATCCCATTACAGATGGTTGTGAGCCACCATGTGGCTGCTAGGACTTGAACTCAGGACCTCTGGAAGAGCAGTTAGTGGAGAGCCATCTCTCCAGCCCCTAAAGGAAAACCTTTATTGGCACTCACAGTTCAAGAGGACGAGAGTACATGATCATCATGATGAAGGGCATGGGAGCAGGCAGGCATGGCACTCGAGCAGTATCTGAGAGCTTATGTCTGATTCACAAGCAGCATGCAGAGAGAGAGAGAGAGAGAGAGAGAGAGAGAGAGAGAGAGAGAGAGAGAGAGAGAGAGAGAGAGAGAGAGAGAGGGAGAGAGGAGAGAGAGAGAGAGAGAGAGAGAGAGAGAGAGAGAGAGAGAGAGAGAGAGAGAGAGAGAGAGAGAGAGACTTTTTAAACCTCAAAGCCTACTCCCAGTGACTCAGCTGCTCCAAGTCCCAGCTCCTGATCCTTCCCAAACAGTTCTACCAACTGGGTACCAAGCAACCAAATGCATGAGCATAGGGGCGGTCATTCTCATCCAAACCACCACAAAGGTCAAAAGCAGTCAAAGCTCAGGCTTCAGATTTACACGCTTCAGCCATTTGTGTGTAAAGCTTTCTCTGTGCTTATGTACAGCATTCCCTTCTTAGTATATCTCTATCTACCTTTTGGTAGTCGTTACTTTGACTAATTAACTCTCTGAGAACAGGGGCCACAGTAGTAATTTTCTTTGTGTTCTGTGGTGGTTTTTTTTTTTTTTTTTTCAATGCTGTGCCTTGAAAGGAGTACCTGCTTTCCCAGGCTGACAGATGTGCTTCACCACTGAATGAACTCCACAGTTATAAACACGATCTCTTGGGACATGGGGAAAGGCAAGAAACATGTGTTGAAGCTGACTTTCAGTGGTACGGGGAGACTGTTATGAGAGTAATTTTTGCTTTAGGACTTGTGCTCCAAAGAAAGAGCATGCATGTTTCTGGCAGGAAGGAGTGGAGAAAGGTGAGCTGAGCAGAGCAGGGGCTGTTTCATACCATTCACATTCCACCCCTGACACTAATAGCTCCTCTCTGAATGAGCCAGCTGGAAGAAAAATGGGAGAGCTCAGAGTATAGAAAGGCAAATATGCATGAACTAGAGGGGTTGTTAGCAAGACGCTAGTTCAACCCCCTCTTTTTCTAGCCTAGAAGAGGTGTGGGAGGTCTGGGTCTTTAGGATAAAGAGTACATCTGCCATCTCCCTCTTTTCCTTTCTCTAAAAAAAAATCACATCTCTGCTTTTTAGACTGAATTCACTGCCTGTTGCAAAACTCCACCCTCACCGGTTAATACTTATGGCTGGCTGACTTCACTAAGAGTGTTCCTCTCCATCAACAGGTGTGGGCTAGCTCAGTAAATGTCAACCAATTTTCCTTACTGCCAGTCCCCACATGAGGCCTTCCCTGTGTTCTTCATACAACTCTGCCTGCTTACTACAGCTTGACATCCGGATGGCTATTTATTTGACCACATTAGGCTTTGTCTTGGGTGACACAAAATCATTGTAAAATAATGCATTATTAAGTGTGTTTTCAAATGAGGGGGCATAACCAGCAAGCTGTCAGTGATTGTTTTATTGTTGGAAGGAAAATAAATAGCTAAAATGTGGACCAGGATGGCACAAGCGCTCCAGGGGTGTTTCAAATAGAGGCACTTGTTAGATTTTATTGATGTGTGTTTGTAAAACATGGTTCAGGGGGAACATAGGGCAGTCACATAAATAGCTGGCTCACATGCCATAGCTTGTTATTACTTCTATTGACACAAATATGATAAATCCACTGTTATGTAGATTGGCTTAGATTAATGGACACACTGCAGGACACATAAAAATGAAGATCTGAAATACAGACATAACCTATTGGATGAAATTTAGGTATTCAAGATAGTTGACAGTTGGCCAAGTCAACAGTCAGCTAGTGAATAACAGAAGAGTGCTCTGGCCAAGCACTTTACTTTTTAGATATTATATTTATCAATATAGGATCTCCTCCATATTGGAAAGGAACTTGGCTTCTACAATGGATATAGAAGCATACGACATTAAGACATAAGTGGCTGGGGAGATAGCTCAGTTGGAAAGTGCTACACTAGCTTGGAGGACCTGAGTTTAAATATCTGTTTTAGTGCTTGTGTGAAAGCTAGGTGTGGTGATGTATCCCTGTAACACCAGCTGTGTTGCGGTGCTAGCCAGATAATCTAGCAAACTGGTGAACTCAGGTTCAATGAAGGGACCCTGTCTCATGTAATAAGGCAACAAAAGTATCTTTGGCCTCCAGATGTACAAGTACATGTGATCAAGTACACATGGGCATGCACATACACTTGCCTACACTCACACACAGAGTAGCATAGTCAGTATTTAAATAATGTGTCACCTTCACATGTTGTCTCCTTTTGCCCCTACTAGAACCTAGGAGATTTTAGAACATGTTTTATTCCTATTCTTATCATCATTTTCAGAAAATTGATATTCCAAGTATGTATTGTGCCTGAAGTTAAGTAACTAATGTAAACAGTTTCAAAATTACTAATATTCTCCGGGGACTTTCTTTCATTCATTTGACAAATATTTGTTGAGTGCCTACTATGTGCTAAGCCTACTGTATATATATGATATATCATATATATATATATATATATATATATATATGTCATAACATATATAGAAAATAATAGAAGGAGGGGGAAATGGTGGTTTATAATGAATGTTGGATCCTCACAGTGATCAGGGAAACTTTTTCTAAGGAGATACAAGGAAACTTTTTCTAAGGAGATACAACTGTACAGAAGGAAAGGAAAGAGTGGCCACATGTTTCTGAGGTGAAGTTAGAGAATGGTCCTTGCAGAGCCCTGGGATGAGAGTGCCCCCTGATGAATTTGAAGAACAGCAAGGCATCCTATAAGCCTGAGCTCACAGGGAAGGGAAAATGGTTAGACATGAAATCAGAGCACGAACTAGGGGTCAGATCATATGGAGTCCTTTGAAGCTAGGCAATAGAAAGAAACTTCCAGGGGTGGATTGTCAATCTAACTGATGTGTGAAGGACAGATTGCAGGGAAACCCGCTGGGTTGCCACAGACAGCAGCAGTCAGGCTGAGGTGATGGAGAAAGCATACAGTTCAAGTGGAGCCATCAAGAACTGTGGATGAATTGACAGGAGTGTGAGACTGCTTCTCAGCTGAGCATTAGTATTAACTAAGATTCCGAAATCAGCTTTAGGTAAAAGGTTTAAAGACTTTGAGTTTCCCCGTGTTACGTCTGAAATGCTTATCAGGCAAGAAAATGGACAGACAGTAAAATGGAGATCTGGTGTAGGTGAGCAGATATATTCTGCATTTTCAATGAGTGACTGGGCATGGAGATATAAATCTAGTAACATTGGCATAGAGATGGTATTTAAATCTGTGCAACTGTAGAAGATTTTCCTGGCAGTGAGTTTAGATAGAAAGAATACCCATGTTTCTCAACACTTAAAAAATTCTCACAAGGGAAGGCAAATATCCCACAGAATTTTTTCTTTAAAGTTGAGCTTATTTTCACACCAGGCAAGGAGAAATTCACTGAGTGGTTCTCTAAGAAAAAAAAAAAAAAACAACCATTTTGAGTTTTTGAAGGTGCTAATGCACATGTGAATTGAATGTGCAGATCTTGACTGCTGTGAGTTTCTTTAAAGTCAGTCTCTTTATTGATCAGCCAAGACTTCTCAGTTAGGTCCTGGGATACCTTGAACTTCTTGGTCATTGGTCACTGCCATTTGATCAGAACCACTGTGACACAGTATAATGTTTAGCTATAAAATTTCCCAGACAAGGGCTGGCAAGAAGTGGAGACTTTCCTGTTTAGTGTGGGCCATCTGACCAAGAACAATGAGCAGGACCTCCGGCCAGTGTTGGAAGCAACCAGAGACTGTGTGACCAACTGTGCTATGGGATGTTCAAGGAGTAGGGAGGTGTCAGCTGGGACAAACACTGTGCAGAGGGTTTGGAAGATCAAGATTAGGATTGGCAGTGACAGGAAACAACAAAATCTTGCTTTTTACTATATTTTAGGGAAGGTGACAGGAAGAATGGAAAGACAAACTCATGGAGAGATTTGGTTTTAGAGGAAAGCTGCCATGCTGTTAGTATCTGAAGAAGAGTCTAAAGAGGTTCATGCTTTCTGTGGTTGAGATCACCTGGTTACTTTGTGAAGGGGATAAATCACTGATTCTGGAGCCAGGGTGATCCATTGCAACAGCAGACTTCTTGAGGATAAGATTAGCACCCCGAGAAGGGCTTGATACTACAGTAGATCCTTCAAATAGGAGTGGTGGTACTGCACCCAGGTTCTAATTCCTGGTCAAGAGTACATATTTCAGTTTCTTCAGTGAACTAAGAAAAAGCTGTTGATGAAGGATGAGTGAAAGAGAGGCTTTGAAAATCTAAAGCTGGAAATAGCCATGCTAGAATGATTTGGGTTGGCCTGGGGAATAGAGTAGGATTTCTAAGCAGTCCTGGGCATTCCTGTTGGTGCATTCAAAGTGAGATTTATCAGCTTCATTGTGTATTCCTCTTCCTCTCCTGCTCAGCACCACATCCAGCTGCTTCCAAACTGCTGTGAAGGAGCAACAGGCAAAGCCATTAAGATGGTGGGCACAGGGATGACTATAGAGAGACGGAGCTGGAAGCTAAGGACAGCATGGAGGGAGTGAGCAGAAAAAGAGAACAGTGCAAGGATTTGGCTCTTTACAATGCCTCAGGACCCTGAAGAGCCTAAGGGGCATTCAGGGGACCATTAGAGGGAAGAGGCATCTTACAGTATTCAGTCAATAGTTCCCCAGTCCTGGGGATGTTTCTTTCCACTTGCCTCCTTAGGCCACCAGTGCTGCTCCCTTGGGTACCAGGAAGCTCATCTCCTGACCACACTCCCTCTTTCCTGTCTACCCTTCATTCCCTGGAGTCTAAGACTCATCCTGCTTTAGCCAGTGGCTTAATTCACATCTTCCCAGCTATAAACCTTTGTTCAATGTATGCTACCAAGGCCCTGTCTACTCCACAACTTTACATTAGAAGCTTCTTCCACAGTAGAAGCCAAAAGAAAAACCAGCCTGCCTCCATCTTAGGCTTACAGTAAAGACAAACTATATTCATTCTTGTTTGTTTTTTTTTTTGGGGGGGGAATTGTGGGTCCTCCTCCTTTTCCTCCTCCCTCCTCCTCTCCTCCTCTTTCTCCTCCCCCCTCCTCCTCCTCCTCCTCCTCCTTCTTCTTCTTCTTCTTCATACCCACCTAGTAACTAACATTATCTACTCACAGTCAGTGTCCATCACATGCGAGAGTTTGAGTTTAGCTCCCTAACAACTACTGAAGGTTGTCTTTTGGAGTTGTGTCAGAGAATAATTGTTCTTTCTTTTTTAAAAAATTTTTTTTTATTGGATAGTTTATTTACATTTCAGATGTTATCCCCTTACCCCATTTCCCCCTATCCCACCCAGGAACCCCTATCCCATCCCCCCTCCTCCTGCTTCTATGAGGATGTGCTCCCACCTACCCCCCCACACTCCCACCTCCCCACCCTCAGCGTCCAGCCTTCATGGGACCAAGGATCTCCTCTCCACTATACCTGACAGGACTATCCTCCCTTGCATATACAACTGGAGCCATGGGTCCCCCTGTGTGCTCCTAGGCTGGTGGTTTAGACCCTGGGGCTCTGGTTGGTTGGTATTGTTGCTCTCCTCATGGGGTTGCAAACCCTTTCAACTCCTTCAGTCTTCACTTTAACTCCCCCATTTTGAGTAAATTTTTGCTTCTCAAGGATTGGGCTATGCCCTACCTATAACCTTAACTAGAAATGGTTCTATACTGACTGTTTCAGAAAATGGACCCATAGCTTTGTTTCAAAAAGTTGTTATGACCATCTTGCAACTCTTTGTTTCAAAGGTGATGACTACTTTGTTGTTGAGCTCTGTAATCCCACCCATTGGCCTGACAGATTCCCCATAGTAACCCTACCCTGAGCTATAAAAACCCAGTCTTGCCAGTGTTCAATCCTGATCTCTTGAACCCAGACTTAGGGAAGCAGCCCATGTACATGAATTTTTAAAACCGTGCTTTAATTAATTGCACACATTATTTAATTGCTTGCTTTAATTAATTTGCCCATGATGATTTGGGCTGGTGGTCTTTCTCCTCAAATCTTTGGGATTAGCATCCACCCTCACACCCTGCTTCTCTTCATTAAATGGCTTGCTTCTTAATGCATAGTTTTTCTTTATGCTCAAAGGCTCCTTTCTCACCAGGAACAAAGGTAGGGAGGGGTAGGATCTGAAGGGGCATGTAGCCCCTTTACTCTGCACTGTGCAGGGAGAGTATTTTAAGCCTGTGTGTTCTAAAGTGATGCACATTCGATGAGCTGTGATTAGCATTTGCTCCTGTTCCAATGCCTTTGACAAGCAAGATCTCGGTTGGTGTGAGTTCTCCTTGGTTGTCACCTTTTTCAGGTCGCAGCAGGGTCGTCCTTTTGGTTTTCTCAATTGGTTACCCACTATATTACATCTGGCTATAATCAGGGACCTACGGCGTGTTTCAAAAATTTCTAGACCCCTTGCAACTCTCTAAAGTATCACTCTGTTGTGGTGACCACCAACCATAACATTATTTTTTGTTGTTACTTAATAACTGTAATTTTGTGAGCACTGTGACTCATGATATAAATACCTGTGTTTTCTGATGGCCTTAGGTGACCCTTTGAAAGTGATCTTTGACACCCCCACCATGAAGTTGTGACTTACAGGTTGAGAGCCACTGTTCTAAGGGCCCTGTGAACCCAGAGTTCTAGGAGTTTCTGTAAGGGCAGTATACAACTTCCTGTTCTCATTCTAGTACCCAACACTGAGGATGTCCAATATTTTGTTGGATTTTGTGGTACTATAGCAATGAGTAAACCTCTATCTGTAGAGGCAACCTACAATGCTCTCCACATCTCCTTGTTGGGTCATGACTCAGCAATCAGAGACTTTCATTTTGAATGCTTTCAGATACATTTTTTTTAACCTGAATATATTACCTGGACCTCTTCTAGGTAAAAAAAATTCAGCTGCCATTCTTTGCCCGCTCAGAGTCATAAGTGCTTCCCGAAGTCTACCCCTTCCCTTGATCCTTCTCATCCAGGAAAAGTAAATACCATTCCCAAACAGAAAGGTTATGAAAAACGACATCATTTGCAAACATCATGGAGGCTTAGTCTTGGTGTTACTTCAAGACTGATCAAAATGTGAGCTAAGCTGATGACTCAGGAAGAGTTGACAGTTTTTCTTCATACTCACTAGGTTGTGAGTTGTCATCTTCTCAGACCCTTCACACAGTGGCCATGCTTGGTGGTAACCTCTGACCTTGAACACGACTTATGGAGCCCTGGCAGGCATTGTAGAGAACCAATGTCTACTTGCCAACAGTTTGTGGGGACCCCTGTGCAGTGGCCTTACAAGTTTGGGCATTAGCATCAGACTGATCTGGTGAGTTGACTCTCTGATGCCTGCCCTCTGTCTGAATCTTCAATAAAGGTGCCTCAGTCTGCTTAGCTTCAAACTGAGGGGACAAATCACAGTTTATTGTAAGAAGTAAATGAAATCATATGTTTAAAGTATTTAGTGTAGTACCTAGGCCACATCTACTTACTTCATCCTATTTTCTTTAACTCTATTTTTTATTTGTCTATGCATGCATGCATGTGTGCATGTTTTCCTTTTCATGTATTATCAGTGTATGTGCAGGTGTTGAAGATGCATATGGAGCCCAGAGAATACTACTCTATTCCTCAGTAGCTGTTCACCTTGTTTTTCAAAACAGGAATCTCTGAACAGTACGCGTCTTACTGAGTAGGTGAGGCCTCTGGGAGCTATCTGTCTCTGCCTCTCCAGTGTCAGGATTAAACACATATGCTACTGACTGGGAGTAGTAGCTTACACCTTAAATACCAGATATAGGAGGCAGATACTGGTAGATGTCTTCAAGTTTGAGGCCAGCCTGGTCTATACTGCAACTACTAGTCCAACCAAGGCTGCATAGCAAAGACCCTATTTCAAAGCAAAACCAAAGCCAAGTCAGACCAAACCAAACCAAAACAAGCATGTGTCACCATATATATATGGATATATTGGTTCTGGAGATTGAACTCGGGCCCTTATCCTTGTGTAGCAGTACTTTATTATTGAATGAGCTATCTTCACAGCCTGATTTATTGATATTTCTGTCTTGGAGATAGTCTTACTATGTCACCTCTGCTGGCCCCAAGTTCATAACCCTTCTGCCTTAGCATCCCAAGTGCTGATGTTACAGAGTATGTCTTCACATACAGTCATATTATTGATTTTTTAAAAAGTCTCACCCAACCCAAGAAAACTCATGTAGCCTTGAGTTCCCCTGTCTGAGTCTCATTGTCTCACTCTGAAGCAGCATGGATGAAATAAATGCTCCCTAGAGCTTGCCTGCATAACTCCTGTGCCCTTACCGTGCACTTTCTGAGCCATTTTGTAGAAATGCTACAGGAAGATGTAGCTCCAAATTCACTTCTCATTTCTAGAGACCTGATATGAGAGGAAAGTAAAGGTCTCTTTCCTGGGCACTCAAGAGCCCTCTCCTTCAGATGTGTGGGAGAAGGACGGGGATCATTTTTACCAGTTAGAGCTAGAGGAGTATGGGGCCCCATTGTCAGCTTTACCCAAGTGCCTATAGAAAGAGTGGAGAGATGGAGCAGCATCAGAAAACTGCTATGGGTATCTTAGCCAGACATTTTCAAAGTGCATGGTGAGGGGTCAATTCTGAAAGGAATTCAGACCACCACACGCAGCCAGCACTCTGAGAGGATGGACGTCTCATTCAGACCACCACACACGGCCCGTACTCTGTTGATTGAGCAATCTTCCCAATCTGAGTTTTTGTTTGTGTCGCCTTGCTTTTTGAGACAGTCTGTAGTCCTGAATTGCTGCTGCTCTAGAAGGTGTCTAAGAGGCTGCAAGGCAGAAGCAGGAAAAATGCTTTGGCCTCCTGTGGCTGCTGATTCTTCTCCTTCATCCTGTCATGAATGTCCTGTAACAGGACTAAAGGATGGAGCAGGGGTTTGTACCCAGGAAACTGAAGAAAAAACCCTAGTTTCCTTCTTTCCCCCTTCCCTCCCTCAGCCCCACCACACAGACCATAGCTGCTAAACAGCCAATTCTCACACCCTTCTTTCTTTAACAGAAAAAAACAAAGCTTTGCCCACCATAAAACCTTGGCGAACAGTGATAGATTGGAGGATTTTCAGGGAAGAGCGTGGTATGAACATGCAGAGTGCGCTCATTTGCTTTGTAGATAGATAATAATGGCTTTTCACTACAAAACCCACTTGAAGTTCTGTTAAATAAAGAACTAATGCCATTCTGCTCTTTTCTCTCAGCCCCCCCCCCTTTTTTTTTCACTCATGCAAATCAGAAACATTTGTCCTCTCTGGCACTGTAGCCTCTCGGATATGGGAAACCCATAATGTAGCTTCCTCCTCCCTGAAAATAACATAATTGTCAAGTACTCGTAACTTCTGAGTGCAATTTCAACCCTCTCATTGATAAGGCAATAACCCAAGCAAACAACATCGGATGAAGTTACAAGCCTGAGTGTAGGGAGAGAGGCATTATTTGAATGAGATGAATCGAAGTTCTCTATAAAGTTGCACAAATTCTTACCAGCAGAATAGACTTTGGATAGAGCTATTAGACTGAGCCATTAAGCTGCCTAGCTTCTAGTTCATCTTCCAGGGAGCCTCAGCAAGGACTTGCTCACAGTATTCAGACTTCTCAGATATTGCTCCCCTTGATAGAAAATGTACATCCCAGGCCTGAGATCCATTCTGTCCATTCCTGCCTCAGCCCACTTGCTCATCTTCCTGTTGAGTATCCAGAATGCCTTTTATGAACATTCATTTTCGGTGACATTGAGTGACATCTAGAAGACCCATCCTAAGCACAAGAATCAATGTTCTCTCCTTTGTTTGTGTCCAGGTCACAGTTCCTTGGAGTCACCCTCAGAAATGCCTTCTCCTCCTGGTAACTTTGTGTGGAATCTGACCTGGACAATGAAAGACTCCTTCCCTTTCCTGTCCCACCGCAGTCGATATGGTAAGTGTTTATTTGACAATTATCTATGATACACCTTCACTTTTAATTGAGGAAGCTCTGAGTCTCTACTTGTGATCATTAGCATTCCAAGAATCCCTCAGTCCTCTATACCAAGACACATATTACTGTACCTCTGACCTCCAAGGGTAATCAAGGATACCACCAGACCATTCCAGATAAGATGTGTTTTTATTGCATTGTGAATCCAGGAGAGACCTAAGGCCTTTCTGGCTCACACATTCCATCCTCCAAGCCTTCCTGGCCTGGTTCCCTTCACCATTGATTAGATCTGGTGTTTATTTGTATTTGATTGTAGTTTTCTGGATTTAAAACTCTTACCTGTAGCATGTCTATAGACCATGACCTCCAAGAGTGGGTTGTTATTAGGGAGGGCACAGGTCTTCCAGGACCCCTTCTGTGATTCTGTTATATTTGGCTAACTTCTGTTCTCAAACAGGTTATTCTGACATAATCTCTGCTCATTTGACTGTGCAACAGCCTCAGAGGTCAAGAGAGCTGGTTCAACTCCAGTTTGTACAGATGCAGAAACTAAGCCTAACAGTATTGGAGTGGGCCCACTAGTCACAAAGTTGCTATTGTTTTCTTATAGTTCTGTTTCCCCAGGAGGCCACCAGTTCCACTTGTGAGCAGCTGGCCTGTGAATCCTCAGGAAGTTAGTTGTCTTAACAAGGAAGACAATTATTCATTCTTGGTGCTCAGCCTCAAAACTCACAGTAGCAGGAGCTCTGCTGTTGGAACGTCAGGGTTAGGAGAGAGTTGGGACTTTTCCAGGGAGCACCTATATTTCTTCATCTTTTAGAGGTAATCCCCTAGAGGGCAGGTACAATGCTGTGTTCACTTCCCATTTTATACCTTCCCTGGAACATCCCGCTAAAGGCTTATGTATGATGAATGAAAGCAGAAGGCTTCCCAATATAGAATTCTCTCATCAGACCTAATTCAATTAAGTATTTATGAACCCAGTACAGTGCTGAGTTCTAGATGCCCTTCTGGGCATATTTACCTATTCCTGCTTCTCAGTCTCTGCCCTTGGGCCTAACCTATTTAAAGTATACCCAACAGAGATGTTCTACTCGCTGTAGAAAAGCTCCAGTCAGAAGCCTGCCATCCCTCATTTAATACACAGTGAGTCTTGGCTCATATTAAAGGCACCTTTCATTTCAAATTGAAAGAAAGAAAAGCATAAAACCCCCTTAAGCAGTTTAGGATTCTACTCTGAGCTGAGATGCTATTTGCTACTCTGAGTATCCCCAGAGGGAGAGGAGGCACAGTGGTTCTTGGGAGATTCCAGATGAGAATTACTTCTTGATTTTACTTAAACCAGACACCGAATAGCATCTTATGATAAGACAAAGTATCTATAAATAATCAGAAACTTGTCTTTTGTGTGGTTGATGCTTTGTAACCAGATGTTTTACACAACTGGTCTTCAGATAACATGTGAAGTTTTCTCTCAAAGTCATTGATTATCTCTAGAGGACAACTTTTATACAGGGAAGAATGTTTAAAAGTCTATCTCGTGTGTCACAGACAACAACTATTGGTTCCCTATAGAGGACACTGAAGGAGTTTGCAGATCAAAGGCAGAAAGCCTTTGGAGTTTAGTAACACCCAACATATCCACCATTTGCACTAAGTAAATCCATTTCCTCTCTCTCAGTCCCATCTTCCTTGTCAGTAAACTGGAATAACTGGGGCAAAACCTAGATCAAGTGGTTTCTACAATTCCTCTCAAATTGACCTCATGACCCAGAAGCTCATGATTTCTGTTCTTTGTTGATCATACTCAAATCATTGGCCAGTTAGTGCCCAAGTGCTGGACCACAGTGTCAGCTCTGTCATAAGTGTTGGTTCATGCTAGAAGGATTGGTGGCACCTTGATGAAGTACAGTAATGATTTCAGAGCCTTTCTATCTTCTTGCCATGTTTAGTTCTGGGGGCCTGTGGAGACTGCATGATCACCATCAACACCTCCATTTCTCTGTCTACATTGGTGTGTTTACCCCATGGCTACCCTTGATGCCAGATGCTGGACCTGATGCAAACTTAAGGATGAGTTAAGGCTGGGTCCTGGCTTCTCAGAGGTCATAGGCTAGATAAAGAAACCTGCAGGCAGCTGAGTCCATTGCCAGTGAGTGGCAATGAGGACTCACCCTGAGACAGCACAGAGAAAGATAATGGCAGATTTAGGGCTAGACTCCTATCTCCTAAGGGTGTTTTGTGTGGTTCAGCCTACATGTCTATGAATCAAAAAGGCCAGCAGGCTCATGGGTAATAAATCCATACCTTTCACCTGCCAGGAAAGACATTTTAAGAAATGTTAACAACTTCATTAATTTTAAGTCCTCAAACAAGGGCAGAGAAATTTAACTGGGAAATTGCTGCCTGAAGGGGTGTAGTTCTTCAGATTTGGAGACACCACGGAGTCTTGGCCAGCCTAGTATGGAGGTTCACATTTGGTTGACTGGCTTAAGCTCCATCCTGATGGGACAGGTCAGGGTGATGAAAGCAACAACAACAACCCAACCATGGATGACATGATTGACAGCCACAGGCCAATCTTCTCTCAGGCAAGCTGTCCACTCTGAATGGAGAGTGGCTTTCTTCTTGCTAGTGTTTTATGAGAAGAGATGAGGTAGAAAGAGGCTAATAAGATTTACTCACCCCCAGCCTGTAATTATCTGCTTGAGGAAAAAGTTTGACCTACCTTTTTGAAGGCTCCCAATATTTCTTCTAATTTATGTCGGGACCTTTTATGTTGTATAAAATATATTCTCTTCAGTGCCATTCAGTATCAGATTCGAGTTTTCTCTGGCCTCTGTCTTGAATGGCGTTAGCCAGATAATTTTATCACGGGGAGCTGAGAGCTATACATCCCTCTCCAAGGCTTTGGAAGTGGGGCAAGTCTTTGAAAGGGAGCGTATGAAGGAAGTTCACCCCTTTATGTTTTTCATCATTGGCTTTTATGCCTGCGTACTTAGTTATAGGCTTGGCTGAAGGACTGGGCTCTGAGTAGGCACCCAGATACAAATGTCCTCCTATCAGGTCCTGCTGGATGCTTCAAGAATACAGATTCTGGGGGTGCAAAATGGAGTCTGATTTCCTTGAGTTAGTCTAGAATCACAGAAACAGATGGTACTCTTTCTAACTTTAACTCGCATGTTTGCCCACTCTGGAGCTGAGGAATCAGATTGCTATTTTATTATCATTTTGTAGGTATGTTTATGTGCATATGTGTGTTTATGTGCGTAAGCGTATGTGTGTGAGTGTCAGAGGACAACCTTGGGTGTCATACTTATGAAACATTGTCTACCTCCTTTAAGGTAGGCTCTCTCATTGGTCTGGAGCTCAACAGTTGTACTAGGCTGCTTGGCCAGTGGGTGCCAATCACCCTCTTGTCTCCACATCCCCAGCATGGGCATTATATGCACAAGCTGTATCATGGTAGCATTTTCCTTGGGTCTTCATACTTGCAAGGCGAGAATCTTATGAACTGAACTATACTTCTACCCTGAATCAATATTTTAAACAGAATAACTAGAGATTATTCCCCAAATGACCGAGACAAAAGGTATTTTCATTCATTTTTTTAAAATGTGGTACTTTACAATACCCTCTCTTGTGTATTTTTCTCATTTAAGTGGTATTATGAAATTATAGTGGATGGAACTTATTTTATATTACATGTTTACAGAAATATCAACAGAAGGTGAGAGTTTATTAGTAAGGCTGCTAAGCTACAGAGAAGATGAATTCAAACTCAGATTCATGTACTCATCCCTTGCTGTGTAGTGTTTTATCACATCACAAAGTTATTTCAAAGATAAACCATAGATAATATTGAATGGCCTAATGTTGGGGTTGAATGATCAGGCTGATATCCAAAACCTCGGCTATTTGTAGAACAAATATTGTATATCTCTGAACTGAGACCATCCCAAACACACTCAACAACTCACCTCCCAGGAACATGTGGGTAGAGCCCTGTGGCACTATAAATAATCTCATATATTTAAGTACTTTTCTCATTTAGAAGTGCTCTTTATTATGTGGTTCATTGTATTCTCCAAATAGATATGTTCAATACTAAGGCCTCAATATCTGTGAATGAGACTCATTTGAGCATAGTATCTTGCAGCTATGATCAAGTTAAATGATGACACGGAATTCCTTACCCAGATCCCATACAACTACTGGCTTATGAGAATAGATACTGCAGACACAAGATAGACATGGACAAACACCTGTGACTAACAATTCAGAAACTAGGGCCATGATTGTATGCCTGGAGTGTAGCATTTTTCACAGTCTACTTTAATAAGAGTTCAAACCTCCTTTCTCGCCCACCACCCACCAGAGGTAATGGAAAAGAAAGGTTATTAGCATATGAGGGAAGCGGACTTGTTAGAAATAGTTACTTGGGGACAATTCCAATCTTTGTTGTTCTCAGTCGGATCCACTAGCAAACTGCAAATAGAATCAGGAGTTGCAGTTCAGTCCGCTTGGCAGACACACACATGAACCATCAGCTACAGTCAATACACTTGGCAGACACCACACAATCAGCACTGCAGTTCAATCCAGAAGAAACCGCAAGGCTCACCAACCAGCATAGTTCAAGAGAGTGGCAAAAGCCATAGGAACCTCACCAGAAGTTCTTTGCAAGGTACTCTCTATGAGTCACCACAAGTGAGGCTCAGCAACACAGTGTGAGGTGAACCATTGCATGTGTGTGTTCAGGGACGACTAGTGATCAACAAGTGAATGAATGCTCAAGCTCCCCTGTCTGTGGGGTCATATTCATATTCTTTCTAAACATCATGTGTTCTTTCACATGTCTGCTATAGCAAAACATCCTTTCACCGGTGTCTGCTTCAGCAAAACATTCTTTCATGTGTATGCTTTAGCAAAACATCCTTCCACCTGTGTGCCCAGCAAAACATCATTTGCCATAACTGACCTTCCAAAGGAACCAGGATTTTCCACTCCAGTGGAGCACCAAGTATTACGGCAATAATAGTAACTAAAAGAAAGGTGTGGATCCGAGTCTCCTCTGGCACGTTGGAAGCAATATGGCCTTGACAAAAGCTTGATTTCAAACATCTTGCCCCAGAACCATGGGAGAATAACATTTTCTTATGTTAAGTAGTCCAGTTTGCTGGGATTTGTTACACCACTCCTGAAAGTTAATACAAACCATCATCCATCCATTCCCTCACTCAAATCCACAGCTTTGACTCTCACAAAATGAAATATTCCTTCAGACACTTGAGAATACAGAAGACTTTGTTAGGATTTGAATAAAAGTTCTATTGAAACTTTGTCTTCTTTTGGGACCAGAGAGATCTATTTAATTTAAGAGCTACTGTTTTTGGAGAGAAAAATTAGACTTTTTAATTACTTTCCTTGCTGCTACCACCACCGTTGACCTGTTAATGTATCAGTTTCTTTGATTAAAAGGACTGGTAAATTAAATCTATCTCTCAAAAAATATGAACCTTACATAGAATCAAAATGGATAACAAAAGGTTCTCCAGCTACCCTGTGGGAGTTACTTTGAAGTTCTAGCAGGAAGTCAGTTTGATCACATTCTGGAATCACATATTTAATGTGAATGCCCATAGTCAGCCATTCTGGCCTTCAGGAGCCTGGCATCACTGAAAGGCAGTCTCTAGACTCCCCATGGACCACTGTCAAGGCTGAAAGCTTCCTTAGTGACTCCTCTGCCCTGTCCAGGAGAGCTTTATGTGTTCATCGCTCAGTTCTGTTCCACTCAGCTGAGAAATCAAGTTATTTCCTAGCTCATGCATCTGTATTCTTATCTGCAACATGGCAAGCAAAAGGCTTCTGGATGCATTCACCAAAACCTCTAAAGTCCCAGAGGGAACAATAATGCTAGGAGTCATACAAGACCCAAGAACGTAGACCATCTGTCACCTCAAGGGCATGACCTGCTGGGACCAATGGAATCAATCCACAAAAATTCAATAGAAAGCAGCTGGCTTAGAAGAAGTATGTTTAAAATTCCCCTCTTAGTCATATGCCATTAAAATGAAGATGCATAAAGGCAGTGAATAAATACGAATGAACATTTTATGAAGAGGCACACTGAGCAAAGGAGAGGCAGAAAGGGAAAAACTGATGAATAAAAGAGAAAAGAATAATTGACTAAGTGGAATTCATATGAGAAAAGTGGGTCCTAAGAAACCCACTGAAAATCCTTGTTACAGACAGAGAAAAAGGTGGGGGAGGGAGAAGAAATCACTATGTCTCACTGATCTCTTATTGTCACATGTTCCTTGTCCTGCTAACATAGTTTCAGCTGTCATCCCTGGGAAGCCCCTAATACTCATCCCAATCTTCATCTTTCTCTTGAGGATTATTGTTGCATCTTTATATAGCCTAGATCATTTCCCCCACTTAGTGTGTCTCCAGCTATACAGGGAATGATTATAAAGATTCATTTTTGAACACCTACTGTGTGCTGGTTATGTTCTTAATGTTACTGATGCGATCAAGTGGGATCCTTTCTCTTCCTTCAAGGGACTCGAGAGGAAGAGGTATCCCTACTTGTTCTATGATAAGCCCAGCTATGGAGGCATATTCATATCACCTTGGGACACAATGGCAGAAGATCCAGTTCTGAAGAGAGGGTAGACATGTTGAGATGAGGACAACTAAGCTCTAGGCCTTGGAATCCAGGAACTATGAAGAAGCCATGATGAAGGCATTCTGGGTAAGGAGAACACAGTTGTAAATCATATGTAAGACCAGGTTCAGCTCTGATATAGATGAGTATACCAGAGAGATATGGAGTAGAGATGCACTGGGAAGGGGAAGCAGAGACAAGGCCAGGGAAATAGCTGCTCCTGAGCATGCTAAAGGTTTAGACTTGAGCCTCCCTGTGACAGCACAGATAAAGAGGGTGTGGTAGCTTGAATAGGATGGTCCTCATAGGCTCGTATATTTGAATGCTTAGTGGCCAGAGATTTGCACTATTTGAGAGGATTAGAAGGGTTAAGAAGCACAGTCTTGTTGTAGAAAGCGTGTCACTGAGGGCAAGTTTTGAAGTTTCAAAAGCCCATGCCAAGCACAGTGTATCTCTGCCTATGGATCATGACGTAGCTCTCAGCATCTGTTCCAGCACCTGCCTGCTTCCTGCCCTGTTCCCTGCCATGATGATAATGGACCAAACCTCTGAAACTATAAGCAAGCCTCTATTAAATGCTTCCTTTTAGAAGAGCTGCCTCAGTCATGATGTCTCTTCACAACAATAGAACAGTGACTAAGGCAGATGTGTGTCGGAGAGATCTGGTCACAGCTTGATCATAACAAGGAGGCCTATTCTGGGGTACCAAACTGAGTGATTGAGTTGAGAGATACCGTTAACTAATAGAGAAGAGGAGAAACATTTAGTAATAAGAGAGTGTGACCAAGGCATCAAGAGAGAGGGAGCAGAGGGTGAGGTCCATATTGGACAACTTACATTTGAAGTAACCTCAGGAAGTCCAGGAGGAAATGGCCAGTAGAAAGTTAGGAAGTCTTTTTGCCCCTCTTTAGAAGCTGTAAGTATTACATTCTTCAGCCACGACTGAGGAGCAGACTTTTGTTTTGACAGCTTTGGGACACCTGAGCTATAGTATATAGATCATTTCTAACCAACCTAGAAAGGTAAGTGCCCAAAGCATATGCAGAAAAATGACTGATGGCCATGAGAGACAGCCCTCTTAAAATGAAATATTTTGTCAGGAGTGACCTCAGATGCAAAACCACACATCAGAAGAGACCTCTCCTGTGTAGGACTTTAGCCAGTCCATTTAGAAATATGACTAGAATAATTTCATCAATGAGAAATTCATAGGAATTGTGAGCCGTCAGGGCCCACGGCTGTCTGGTTGAATAGCTTCATCTTTCAGATGAAGACAGGGAGGCCCAGAGGTGACTGTATTATCCACAGGACAGTGGCAAAGTGGAGATTGAAACCTAGGCTGCCTCTTGGCAAAGCCTGCACCTTACCTCTCTACAGCAGAGGCATGGCTATGGCTCTTTTGGTGTCTGCATTCACATGGAATTCCCATGCATCAGCTCCAGCAATTGCTTTACCCATCTCATTATCTGGGCATCATGTCTGTCAGCCCATAAGAGTCGTGTTGCCCCAATAACTGCGAACCAGCTAATAATTCTCATCTGAAGAATCAGATGAGATTCTATGTAGATCCCAATCCCAAGAAGTCAGCCCTAGACACATACATTTATGAGGAAAGTTAAGTGGACTCTATAGATTATAGGTTACAATGTGCAATAGTCACCTCCTTATGTAGATGAGCTTCTAATGTAGGTGCCTCATAGCCACCGAGGGCACATCCAAATCTAGCTAGATTCCAGGGGGGTCACCGCACTAGCAATTAAGCTTGAGAGTCAATGGTCTTTACTCCGCCTCCATATTGCCTACTTTAACACTTTCTGTAGTCATCCCACTGGTCCCCCAGCATCTGTCCGAAGGCAAGTACAAGCAGTGGGGAAAGGGGAGTCACTTGCATCTCGGCTCCCATTCTTATGAGTTCTCTTTCTTCCACTCTTGGTCTTACTGTCTTTCTGTCCCTCTTCCCCGTAAATGAAGAGGTACAGGTGGCCCATGTCATTTGGGAGAGGGAGAAACAGATGAGATTCTATATAGATCCCAATCCCAAGAAGTCAGCCCTAGACACATACATTTATGAGGAAAGTTAAGTGGACTCTATAGATTATACATGCATGTTTGCACACATGCACACATATACATGCATGAATGGATATACTTGTAACTAATAATAATTAAATATATTAAATAGAGAGATATTAATTTGGGAGAGATGAGTAGGGGACTCAGAGGAGAGTGGTGTTTAAAACTCACAAATACCTTATTTTGTCCTCCACAGCCTGAAAGTATTTCTACTTTAATTCATGATGTAATAATCTTTCAAACTCACAATATACTGTGAGCTAATGATTAGTTCCCCAGCCCAAATTTGTTCTCATCCTCATTTCCCCCCAGCAAAATTCCAATTAATCCTTTACTATATGTGAAATCTCATCAGTCTTCAAGATGCTATGCACATATTGCCCAGCTCTGTGTGCCCCCATGTCTGTATGGAGTCTGCATACTTTAAGATTTATTGGCAAACCCATTCTTCCATGCTTGGGCTGCGGGTATGTATACGTGAGTACGTGCTAGGGAAGCCTGGCATTCAGCTGGCAAGCCTCAAGTTTGCTCACAACATTCAGCAGACAGACACTGCCTCCACAGAGACACGGTAGAAAGAGAGAAAGGGTGTTTCTCAGGTCTCCCATGTCTACTAGCTTCCTCCGGTTCCCATGGATGCCGCATGGCTCAGAGCTGTTCTCCAGGGTTCTCATCTCAAGCATCTCAGTTACAGAGATCCATATTGACTGGTGGTTCAGGCTGCTAAGGTTTCACCATTCTTCTGTACCCTTGTTTACTCTGTCTGAGACGCACCACTCCACCTACATCCTTACTCACAGAGAGCATGAGAGCATCAGGAACCATTCCTAGAAACCTCAAGATCACTGGAGGTCCAATATGGGCTCAAGCCTCAGCCTTCTAACTTTCTGAGACTGTGATCCATGCTACCTTGGTCAAGTCACTGGACTGTCTTCTGCCTCAGTTTCCCTTTATAAAATGAGAAGACTAAACTTGTTCATTTTAGAATAACTTTAATTTTTAATTATAATATTTTTTTCTGAGATGAAGGACAGAGTCTCCTATGGATTATGTACATTGAAACACTCTGATGGCCACAGATGAGAGAAATAAGAATTAAGCTTTCTGTGCCTGTCCATCGCCACTCTGTGCACTTGCACACCACCCCCCTCCAAGGCTGTGTTTATGTAATTGATTGATTGAAGGAGACTTTGGCCCTTCTTCTCTGCACTTGATTGTGAGCAGAACAGATGTCTTGAATTGGGTGATTGGTTCTCAGATGCATTCCAGGGCACGGGGTGATGGGAAGGAAGTGGGTGACTTCAAATTCCTGGGTCCCACGATAAATGAATAGTGGGTGTGAGTGAGGGGTGGAGAGGGGCCAGGTTGGGTATTTAGTGTTATGAAGTGAGTCACCAGATGTTGATGACAGCTGGTGGATTAATACCAAAGGTGACTGGTGGGCCAAGTGTCCCTTTAGGAAATTACTCAGGAAGAGGAAGTAGCAGTCTTAATCATCTAAGCCTGGGTGGAAAGGAAGAACTCCCAGCTTAACATTGCCCAGCTGGCGAGAGCCATGTTAGTGGACTTGCTTTGGCCACCTTTCCAAAAGGGGCGGTGAGTCTTAGCATGGTAGTTATAGAAGAAAATTGAAATTGTTTATTTCCTCACTCCATATCCTGATCAGGAAACAGAGCTCTATGCAGATTAAATGGAGTGCATGATATTGCATGATCTCTGTTAAGGTCTCCAGAGGAAGCGTTGAATGATGTGCTCCTTCATCACTCTTCCTCTCATGCCCTTGAGTGAAACAAGTTTGGCATAGCCTTGTTCTCAGCACTGTGCATCCAGTGCTACCGTTGACCACTGCACCCACCTAAAACTAGCCATGGCGGTAAGCTCTCAGTTTGATTGAGAGAGTCTGTCTCAATGAATTGGTGCAAGAGTGATGGAGAATGATTCCCAATGCTAACCTTGGGCTTCCATATGCTCGTGTACCTACTTGTGTGTGCATGCAGACATGCACCCACTTTATCCACAGCCAAAGCTATGCCCACTATTATGTAAAGCCAACTTTGTGCACATCATTACATCAGACATCCTGTACACTTATTCAATATACGCATCCTCATGAAAGTTCCATGACATCATCTCTATTTAATCACCATTTTGTAGAATCAAGAACAATGATAGTCAACAGTTTTCTCTGAAATACATAGCTGGCAAGTAGCAAAGATAAGCTTTAAATTTGCATAGCCTGACGTCAGGCAGACTATGTGCCTTGAAAGTCTCTGTATTACTTCCCTAGACACCTTGGAGCCTCATACCCACAGGTATTGATATAAAACAGGGAGAGAGGAAGGGGTCCTCATGTAGCCAACATCTTCCTGAATCCTGCAAGTCAAGTCAGCTCAGTTCATCCCCAAGGAGGACAAACTGATATGTCTGCATTACAGAAGTCAAGGTAATAAGATCATCTATCATGCAGCTAAGAAAGGATGTCCGAAGTGAGCAGATAGCTTAGTGGTTGAGCATTTGGCACACAAACTGTGAGGACCTGAAGTTAGGATCCTAGAACTCACATAAATGCCAGATGGCTGTGACAGCCCACCTGTATTTCCAGCCACAGTAGGCAGACAGCAAGCTGAGATTAGCCATAACTGTGATCGGTGGGTTTAAGAGACCCTACTCCATTGACTAAGGTATAAAATAAATTGAGGATTATTTCAAACATCAGTCTTGGGTATTCATATGCACACATAGTGGTATTCACACACACACATGGGTGAAAAAGCCTATCTTTGTTCATTACCACTATGTGCTCCTAGAGTTCATCAGGAGATACAATATTTTAATCATCATCATTCAAGGTAATGTGGCTTCCCTATGCATAGATAAGGAAGCCAAGCCTCAAGTGGCTAAACGAACTGCCTAAAAGCACAAGACCAGTTGTTACAGAGCTAGAAGACTTTCCAGGAACTCTGGTGCTCTTTCCCCTTCCTCCCAGCCCAGTGCACTCTCGGCCCTTTCTCACTATAGCTTCTGGTCTATGAATAGACCTTCTCACCAGCAGGGAGCTTCCAGCAACCATCAAAGAGCAGTTTATTGGCAGAAGAGCACATCTAGTTTGAGAGAACCCTAAAAGCCTTCCTGGAGATGAATTGAGCCATTTGATCATTGGGAGATATTTGAAACCTAGCCATGTGTGGTTTTGCCAGCTTATTCCAGAAACAACAACAACAAACACCAATGGAGTTTTGAGAATTTTCCTAATTGTATAAGTTATTGCTCTGTTTGTTTGTTACTCAAAGCTTTAAGTAATTATAATAAAAACAGGGTTTTGGTGCCACTTCTGGAACCCACCACTGTACATCCTTTGGCAAGCCCCACAATGCTTCTGGCTTCAGTTTCTGCATCTCAGATGGACTACAAAGTCCTCAGTGACTCTTAGGGTCTACAGTTGAAAGGTTCTGACGATCCCTTGAGGAAATGAGACCTTGGCTTGTGCCTCAAGATTGACAGCTGCTGGGGAGTTTCCTTGTGCTGGGCACAGTCCTAAAAGACTAACAGTTTTGAGAATGCTAGTTTCTCCTGCTCTGCTTAGTGAACTGTTGCATGGGATACAGATGTTCCTAAAAGGCCAATGGCAAGAGCATCACCATATATGCCTGACACCTCATGCGGTTTCATATGGAATACACAGAAGCAGACTTATCAGAAACACATTGGGATGTTATTCCATGGAATAAATGAGCCCAGATAGATGTCCCAACAAATGGAGCCAGGAGAAGTAAAAACTGGTGGTCAGTTGCTAGGACATTAAGCTAGCTCCAGCTTAGTGCTCCCTAAGGATGTGACATTCAAAAGGCCCCCACCAAGCAGAGGAAATGTCTTCTGTATCATGTGAAGGACTCTGACCAGCGCTATACATGGCTATGGATAGGTCTTTCCCTTGCATAGGTCTACAGTTTTGTCTAATAAAGAGAAAGGTTTTGACCTCAAATATCATTTATTCCGTGTTCCAACAGTTTCTAGCTCTGGATTGTTACTAAAAGCAAAACTACCTGTAATATGCTCTAAGAGATAATACTAAAAAGGACCATCTGCTACTACCTCCATCAGACTGGAGTCTAGATCCTCACATAAAGACTATTCCTCATGATAAACTGAAATCTGTATTAAGGTGGGTCTGGTGATGCAAATTAGCAACCTTCTAAAGTCTATTGACTACTTGTCCTACAGACAAGATCCTAGGCCAACTGCTAGCTTGAGTTCTGAAGCACTCTTGACAGAGAAGAAGGGTCAATGACATGGGACCCTCAAGCTTGACATGTCTCCTCTCATTAATTCGACAATACTTGCTTAACTTTGTGCTGCAATTGCTCTTTAAGGCTCCTGATATGTCCAAGGTCACCTAGAAAATGGCTGATTTTGAGATAATGTCTTGAAAACTAAAGGTGATTGGTTGCTAGTTCCCTGCCTCAACTTAGATTTAGGTGATTTAGAAAGCCTTTGGGACATCTCTGGGTTAACACTTTGAAGATTTAGGAGACACAAAGGGCCATTTGGGGGTCCTCAGGGCCATCTGGATACAAAGGAAGACTGATGGATTTTCTAAGCCCAACCAAGGGGAAATCCAGTGTCTAAAGACACCAAGTTCCCAGTTACATTCTGTGTTGTTCTTACAGACACCACAGGAACTGTGTTCCTTGAGTGTTTTTTTCCTGGTTTGTGCCTGGGGTAGGAAGCCCCATTTCCACCTTAGTTGCTGGCTTTTAAGACACAGGCCTCAGGCATAGCTGTTTGCTGTTGTCAGTGTCACACTTTGCTAGAGACCAGAATTCCACCCTCAGTTCAGACTGTTGAAGTAGGAGGCCATTGCCAATCCCTCCAGATAACCATCTACAGCATGGCTCAGATCAGTTATTGTACATTTTCCTGCATGACAGCATTTCACACTGAAGCATTGTTTTGAGTTTACTATTAGTATATTTGGGTTTTGAAATGTGGCCCTATCCTGGTAAGTTTTAATACACACACACACACACACACACAAACACAAACACACACACAGAGAGAGAGAGAGAGAGAGAGAGAGAGAGAGAGAGAGGAGGGAGGGAAGGAGGAGAGGAGCTCTCATTCTTGACCAGTTGTACAACTTGCTTATGGCTCCTTTAATGAGTCTTTAAGAATCTGGAGGGGGAAAAGGCACTTTAAATATCACATACCTGTAGCCCCTTCCAGTGCTAGTGACTGATGTCTGTAGGTCCGTCAGTTTGGCTATGAGACCAGGAGGAACTCCAGTTATGGTCCAGAAGAGTCTGAGGGCTCAGAGGTGACAAGTGTTTTGGGGAAAGGATGTTCCTGTCCTTATAGCTTCAAATGCAGAAATGCAGGTTGGAGAGAACACAGCCCTGCCAGGGTTCTTCAGCTGTGCTGTGTGCAGGTCCTAGAGCCATCATGACTGTGCCCTACCAAAGACTTATTTTATAGAGCTTTGTGCTTCTCTCAGCAGGCAGATCATTTCTGTTCCATTATCTTTCTTCCTTGAGAGAATTGATAAGAAAATCCAATATGGGGCAATAGTGATTGACTGTAGCTGCACACTCAGCAGTTTGGAATAGTATTTCCTCCCTTTCTTTCTTTTATAGTTTTAATTGGCACATGATAATTGGTTGTCATTTTTAATGGTCAGCTTCTCATAGACCAAATGGATATATGCAGTAAGATTGAGATCGCTGGATCCTTCTGAAGGTCACAGTCACTGTAAAGGGGCCTGACACTGAGGAGCAATAGATCTGTCTCCTGAGGATGGTGCAGAAGTCTCTAGAGATGTGAACTGTTGACAGGGTTTGAGTCAAAGAACAGCCATCTCCACAGCAGCTTCAGTGTCTATGCCGTGACCAAACACTTGATGAGAAGTGATGTAAGAAGAGAAAGGTTTGCTTGGCTCATGGGTTGAGGGGAATACAATCCATCATGGAAGCAAAGACTTGGTAGCCATTGGAGCTTGAGGTGACTGGTCACACTGTTCTCTGGTCCTGAAGCAGAAGAAATGAATGTTGGTGCTCTGCTGAATTCCTCCTTTCTGTTCAGTCAAAGACCCCAGTCCATGCTGCACTCACTAACGTGTCTGCCCTGTCAGTATTCTTCCTGGATCACCCCTATAGACACACCCAAAGATGTGCCTTATTAATATTCCTAAGTGCTGCTTATTGTGATAAAGTCAATAACTAAAATTAGCCAGCATGTTCAAAAGTTACTTAATTTGGTCTTTGTCCATGGATTTTGATACTAAGGCTATGGAGGTGGAAAAGGAAAACCCTGGTCTACATCATGCTCCAACCTTGGTTCTCCTGGCATTCCTAGGTGTGGGTGGGTGTGGTCATCTTAGTAAAAGTGAATGTCCTAAGCTTCAGGTTTCTCAACTATAGAGGAGAGAACACCACCTACTTATAAGTGTTGCTCTGCAGATTAAAAATAATGACAGAAAAAGTGTTCTTAGAATGGTCCCCAGCAGATAACCCAAGGGGCACACACTGGATGATGTTCAGTCTCTTCCCTTGGGTGTGAACCTGTCTTAGCCAGTGAAAGGCTGAACACTTTGAAGAATTCATTGATCCCTCTAAATACTTTCTGGAGGTTGTAGCTCCTGCCTCATAAGCTCTGAGTCAGAAGAGAGCAGAAGAGAGGTCTTTAAGAAGCACCCTATATATAGAACGTTTGAAAAGGCTCACGTTTCTGAGTTTTTTCCTAATGTTGTTAGAGAAAATGATATTATTGCCTAAAGATATTAAAGGTGGTTTAGAAGCAAGAAACAAAAAAACAGCCTGTTTCTTAGTGTTTTATAAGAAATTAAATCAGAATGTAGAAAAATCCAATTCAGTTTCACCTCAAGAATGAGCAGCAATATGAACTCCGTTCCTATTTAAAGCCAAGAAGTTCAGCTGTGATAGCTAAAGGGGGCCTGCCTCCAAGTAAGAATTTCAAAACAAACTCATTGAATGATGGGACATTTGCATAGCTTGTAGACTAGGCAGGGTTTGACCCACACACAGTGAATTAGCACACTCCCCAGAGGCCAGATATCCCAGAAGCGATCTGTTTGCCTAATATGTACACAGGCACGTTTGCCAGGCAGCGTCTTATTTGGCACAGTACACCTCTGTCTCAAATGGAAATAGGACATCTTTATTTGGAGAAGAGTAGATGCAATAGATGACAGTTGTGGAAATTGAAGCTTTGGAAAAAGGCATCGGTAATTGTTACTTTGGGTAGGCAGCGGCTCTCCCTCCCTCCCATCCTTTCACATTCATGAATGTGGTTGGAGGTTTTGGGCCCTCTCTACCAAAGCTGCGAGTAATTGCCGGGCTGTTCACTTTGAGGGCCATTTTGGTATTGCCAAGTACCAAACATAGTACCAGTTTTCTTCTGGTATTCTGATAACAAAGCAAAGTGCCTGGCAAGCCAGTGTTGAAGATCACGGGGGCTAGGGATGAGGCTCAGTTGATTCAGTGCTTGCCTAGGATGCACAAAGCCCTAGGTTTGCTCACCAGCACCACATAAACACAGAGCTGTGACATATACCTATAATCCAGACACTCGGGAGCTAGAAACAGGAGGATCAGGGGCCCAGATCATCCTCAGTTATATAGGCAAGCTGGAAGCCAATGTGGGATACAAGAGAGCCTGTCAAGGTAGAGAGAGAGGGAGGTAGAGAGAGATGTGGAGAGAAAGAGAGATTAACAACAACAATAACAACAACAACAAAGCAATTCCACCACACACACTAGGCATAGCATCATGGCAGCCCTCAGAGTCAGGCTGAGCATCTTCAGTGCTGATAAGATACAAAGGCATCAAGTGGCATGTCAATACAAGCAAGGCACCATCTCCACATTATAAAGGGAATTGTCTGCACCATGAAAGGGCAAGTAGTATTAACCTTAGAACCAGAGGATACAGCTCCTGCAGAGCCGCTGGGAAACATAAAACATAAATCTCTATTGCCCAGCAGCAGAAAGATACTTAATAGAAGTGTAATTGAGAGTTTTTCCCCCTCTAACTTAGATAGTTTGGCTGTGTCTGTGGGAATTACTTCAGTCCCACTCTTGGGAAGGGCTAGCTGCCCATGGATATGATTATAGGACCTTCCAGCAGTTGGTTGGCTGCTTGTACCAGAATCAGTTCCCATTTTTCTGCTACATTCTGAAATCCCCAGTACCAGACTTATCTTAGGGATGGAAACAGTAGCCCAGAAGCAGCTGTTTAAAAGCACCAATGTTAATTGGGAGCTAGCACCCATTAGCATGGCCAGAGATTGATTGATTAAATTAGCAACAACCCTTCCAAGAGCAAGGACTTTGGAATCTTACAAACGTTAAATCGGGAAAAGAACTTTGGAAAACATCTGGCCAAGATCTTCTGTTTGAGGAATTGGAGGCCCAGAGAGGATAAATGACTTTTAGAAGGTCACCAGCAAGTCAGTAACAAAGGTGAAGGCCCAGTTTCACTCAGTGCTTACTTCTAGAATCATCTAGTCTGTAAACCCTTTGTTATACTGATAAAGAAAACAAAGTCCACACCTGAGAAGAGACTAGCCCAGCCTGGACTGTGGAAACCAACATGCCCTGTCCAATGTTCTGTCCTTTCTACATGCAAACTTTCTTTCTTCATAGCCTCACGGGTGGGGAAGGAGGGTGAGAAGCAGGTGGGTGAATGAGGTCTATTTATGAACATCCTCTGTGAACCCATCAGCATACTCTGAGAGCCTGCCCTGTGCAAAGTACTTCAGCCACATTAGATGCTAGACGGTGAATAAGGAGAGAAAATAGAAGCTGAGAGGCCATGTGTCTTGAATGTGAGGCAAGTAACACTGCTTACCACAGGATGAGTGGAATCGAGAGTATTTTCCCCTCTAACTTAGTTTGGCTGTGTCCATGGGAATTAACCCCACACAAGCTTACATGGAACACAATTGTCTCAGGGCAAGGTTTGTTCCACCTGCCCTTCCAGTGTCTCCATACTCAGTGGCTGACCCTCATGCTTTCTCAGGAGAGAGTAAGTCAGTTCCCTCATAGAGTATCTCTGTTATGGCAGAAGTACAGGTGAACGGAACAGGAGGAAGGCAAACCTGAGGTAACATGCAGGTTTGCTCAATCTGGACTTCTCAGACAGCACAGGGTAGGGCCTGCCTGGGTTTTCTCCTGAATACACACTTCGTAAGGCTTACTATATCACTCCAGTAAACAGGGAGGAGGGAATCAAAAGCCAGAGAGCTGGTAAATACCAGAGGCAGACTCAAATTCAAATAGAATTTGCTCAGAGTAGCTCTGCTCACTTACAGTGAAGACTTCTCCCTGTTCCCAGGAGCCACAGCAAGCCCAGGCTCCCACTGTCTTATAATACTAGTTATGGGAAGGACATCTTTCAGCAGCCTGGAGCACTGATAGAATTGTATCTTGCCTCTCCTGGGCAGGCAGGGACAGGGGATGAGGTAAAGGCTGGGCTTGTGGATGGCAGGGCTCCTGTTTGGGGAACAGCTTGTTTCACTGACCTTTGCTGTCATTGCAGGTCTGGAGTGCAGCTTTGACTTCCCCTGTGAGCTGGAATATTCTCCTCCCCTCCACAACCATGGAAACCAGAGCTGGTCCTGGCGCCTGTGCCCTCTGAGGAGGCCTCGACGATGAACTTGTTGGATGGGCCAGAGGCAGAGGATTCTAAAGAGATGCCCAGAGGTAAGGGAGCTTGCCCTGGTAGGCCAGGACAAAGCTCAGAGGCCCAATTCCTTTGAAATGAAGAGGTTTTCCCAGCCCTGCTTGGTCTTGGCTCCTTGGAAATAGGCTTTGAATATCTGTTTCTCCATGGCTCCTTGACCCATGTATAACAGAACATGTGAATCTAGTTTTAAGATGAATCCAGCTCTTTACACTTACCAAGTAATAGATGTAGGATTCTAGAACTCGTCAACATAGATTTCCCAAGGTATTATAATAAGTGAATAACCTGTTGATCTGTTTGTCTATCTGGAATGGGATTGCCAAGGAAAGCACAAGTCACTCAGTTCGGTTTGAATTTCTAAAGAATTTTTTTTTTTGTATGTCTCAAGTGATGCTCAGAACATACACCAAAACCTATTCCAACCTTATGGAAAACTTCAAGCGTGTTCTGCATTTTTATTTGTTGAATCTGCCAATCTTAACCGGGAAGGTGCTGTGCAACTGGGTTAAATGTGTATTTCATACTCATTCATGAATATTCAGGCTGCATGCTTGTTTTGCATGACGCTTTCGGTAGTCCTGAGCTCTTTATGAATATTGTCTGCCAAATATTCAGACCTGAAGAGTAGACACTGACTCGTGGTACTGGTTACATATTTGGAGAGTTTCTACAGGGAGGTATGAAAATATTAAGCCCGTCTCCAGCCTTCTGATCTGTTTCCACACCAGACCACAAGACTTCCAATTCCTTGGACACAGAAAACTCAGTGGTTCCTTAAATTCACAGTGTGGGTTTCAGGTTTTCAGTAAGAAATGAGAACTGAAATGGGAATGGATTTACCGGACATTAGTAGGACTTGTCATTATTCACTGTCCTGTTGGATTCAAAGTTACTGAGGGAAAAGCCAGGACTCTGAGGAGAGAGACACTGGACCAAGCTCACAGCTTGGAATTTCATGTGTGGGTCTAGATGCCTGCCATGATGAATTCCAAGCAAAGCTCTTTCCACAATGTCCTGTTTCTGTCTGTAGCAAAAGCTATGACCAGAGCCTGTGTTGTATCCAAGTTCTTAAGAATGGCTATCATGGACTCATATATTTACAGAGTCTATCAGGGACAAGGCTCATGTCGGCTGAAGGAGGTGACACAATAATCAATGCTTTTGGATGTGTATTGTCCTTCAACCCTATTACCACAAAAATCCTAGTAGGTACTGTCCCTTTCTGCCCAGTCTTCTGAGCTCCCTTTCTGCCTTTGTGCCCCTTTTGAGATTGCTTGAGGTTGATCTCTGTTTTAAGTTGCCCTTGCCTGGTTGTTGATGTCGCATGTATAGGTAAATCACTCTTTACTGGGCAATGCACAGGAGTCTATAAAGAATTTATAGAAAGTACTGTTAAAGAGCCAAGTCAAGGTATCTTAGCTGAGGCCTAGCAACTTGAACATTTTACATTATGAAATCTGGCATGTACAAAACATAGCTATACTATATATGCACAAATTACAGATGACAATCTAAGCAACACTCAAGTTCTCCCCACTAAGTCCAAAGAATCTAAGTGCTGTCTTCCCTCTGTTGTTGTGTGTGTGTGTGTGTGTGTGTGTACATATGTACTTAGTTCACAGACATATCTATCCTTGGGAGTAAACTCCTGCTGCATTGTATGTTAATCATTCATTCATCTTTCTTTATGTCTTGCCACCTAAGTGTGTGACCCTCACACAAAGCATTTATTAGATCTGCAATCTTTTAATAGAAATGGAATCATTCCATCATTCTGTAACGTGTTCATTATGATACATGTAGCTTTGGTCTATTGTTTTGGTGTCCTGTTGAATTGATTGCAAGAAGGTAGGTTTCCTTTCTCTCTTTGGTCATTGAATATTTGAGCTATTTCGAGGGTTTTCTAATTACTACTAACACTATTGTAAGCATTTTTGCAGATCTCTTGGTGCACCTGTCCAAGACTCTTTGTAACAAAGATGACATTGCTAGGGTGTATATTTGATGCATCTTCCATTTCATTAGTAATGTGGATCTATTTGCCAGATTGGTTATACCAACTTACACCCTCCCACTTGTGATGAGTGACTGTTCCACCTGTGACCTTCACCCTCACTAATTATTAGTATTGTCAGACTTTGTCATTCTTAACCATCTAGCAGATGAGATAATATTTCACTGCAGTTTAAATTTTCATAGGAAGCTCCTAAATTTGTATGTGCTTATGTGTACATGTCGGGGGCGGGGCAACTATTGGCATCAAATGTCTTTCCTCAGTTGTTTCCCAGCTTAGTTTTTCTCAAGATTTGTGTGTGTGTGTGTGTACATACATATGTGTGTCAGTTCCTATAAAAGCCAGAA
Organism: Mastomys natalensis; assembly: GCA_021653895.1. Lineage (NCBI taxonomy): Eukaryota > Metazoa > Chordata > Mammalia > Rodentia > Muridae > Mastomys > Mastomys natalensis. The sequence goes on from JAJTUV010000809.1 coordinate 1,055,129, forward strand.
GAGAGTATTGGATCTCCTAGAGTTGGAGTTACAGGAGGTTGTGAGTTGCCTTATGTAGGTGCTGAGAACTGAACTCTGGTCCTCTAAAAGAACCAGTGGCAAGCATTCTTAACCATTGAGCCACCTCTCAAAGGTGGAGTCCTTCCACCTTTACCTTTTGAAACAGTATCTGTCATTCACCTCAGCAAGCCCCAGATCCCCCTGCATCTATCTATGCTAGAATTATAGGGCTGTGGCTGCATCTGGCTTTCTTAGGATCATATTGAGGGTCTCAGGATTGTACAACAACCAGTTTACCAACTGAGCTGACCCTCAATGGGATTCCTTAAATATTTTGAGTTTATTTCTTAGATGATTATAAGTCACACCTTCACCTATGTACTGTTGCCATAGGCCATCCTCCAGGTTTACTCTGATTCATAGCCACTACTGTGGTTATCGCTAGATCATAAAACCCAACTGGGCTGGCTCGTCTAATGTCAACTTGACATAGACTAGAGTTACTTGAGAAGAAGGAACCTAAATTGATAAAATGCCCACACCAGATTGACCTGTGTGTAATAAGCTATGGAGCATTGACTTAGTTGATGGTCCATATAGGAGTGCTTAGCTCTATGTGTGCTCTGCCACCCCTGGGCAGTCCTGGGTTCTATAAGAAGCAGACTGAGCAAGTCAGGGGAGCTAGCCAGTGAGCAGCACTCCTTCAAGGCCTTTGCTTCAGTTTCTCCCTCCAGGTTCCTTCCTTGAGTTCCTGCCTCAACTTCTTTCAGTGACAGACGGTGATGGGAAAGTATCCGCGAGATAAACCCTTTCTTTCCAATTACTTTTGGTTGTTGAGTTGCACAACAATAGAGATCCTAAGAAGGACACTAATTTCTTAAAATACATATTTTTTAATGACTGCACTGTAGGTTTTTTTTTATTTAAAAGTCATATTTCCAGGACTAACTGGATCACAATGCAATGATTTAGAAAACACTACAGCTGGATTCTGAATTCCACAGACTTAGTGATGTCATATTGTGTATGTCTGGAAGTTGGGACCTTTTACATGGTTTAAACAGTGGTAATAAATTGTGCACTGCTGACCTCTGACCTGCTTCTCTTTCTCTGTCTTTCTTCACATGATCTCTGGCCTGTGCGAGTCACACAGAAGGCTATGAGAAACTAAATAAGGAGTTGAGGGGAGGGAGAGAATCTTGGTAGTGTGACACATAGCATATGCCTTTATGCTTTTATGAAGCTTGATCCCAAGGGTCAGTACATACAGAGAATGTAAAGGATATGTGCATTAGATGACTCAGCCAGGATGGGAATACCCATTTTTTAAAGTACATGTTTGTCAATTTCAATCACTCTAAAAAGCTGTCATTCCTCCCATGTGGCAGTGTGCAGCACTCATAAAGACTGTGATACAAGCAACAACAATAAAAGCCGTTGTCTGTGTATCTGGCTTTATCACACTCTTCTGTGCATGCAGATGTTGCAGCAGAGTGTGAGGGAATTTCCCTAATGCCAGAAACCTACACTTGTTTTTTGTTCCAAATGAAGGAGACTGTATTAGTCAGGGCTCTCTAAAGGAACAGAACTGATGGGATGGAGGGATGGGGGATAAAGGGAGGGGATGAGAGAGAGAGAGAGAGAGAGAGAGAGAGAGAGAGAGAGAGAGAGAGAGAGAGGAGACTTGTTACACTTACAGATCATGGTCTGGATAGACTAGCAATGGCTGTCTCACAACAGAAAGGCTGAAATTGGTAGTTATTCATTCCACCAGACAGGATGCCTCAGCAATGCCAGTCTGGTGCTAGTGCCCCTAGGGTTCCTAGACTCTATTTGGAATCCCTCCAAAAAAGCAGGTTCTAATACCAGCTAAGAAATAGTTATATTTCCAGGATTGGCTGATCACAGTACAATGATTTAGAGAACGCTACAGCTGGACTCTGATGAAATTCCACAGACTTCGTGATGTTCATTTGGTGTGTGTCAACAAGATAGATGCCTTTACCACCAAAAGTGAAGCTGACAAAAAAGAGAGATTGAGAGAGAGAAGGAGAGGGAGGGAGAGGAAGAGGGAAAGAGGGAGAGGGAGGGAGGAGGGAGGGAGAGGGAGGAGGGAGAGAGAGAGGGAGAGGAGAGGAGAGAGGAGAGGGGAGAGGGAGAGGGAGAGGGAGAGAGGAGAGGGAGAGGGAGAGGAGAGGGAGAGGGAGAGGGAGAGGGAGAGGGAGAGGGAGAGGGAGAGGGAGAGGGAGAGGGAGAGGGAGAGGAGAGAGGGAGAGGGAGAGAGAGAAGAAGAGAGAGGAGGGAGAGGGAGAGAGAGAAAAGAGAGAGAAGAGAGAAGAGAGAGAGACAGAGGAGGAGAGGAGAGAGAGGAGAGAGGGAGAGGAGAGAGGAGAGGGAGAGGGAGAGGAGAGAGGAGGAGGAGAGAGGAGAGAGAGATTCTTTTTCTATGTCCTTTTATATGGATGGCAACCAGCAGGTATGGCCCAGATTTGAGATGGTTCTTCCCACCTCCAAAGATTCAGTCAAGAAAATCCCTCACAGAAGTGCTCAGGGGCTTGGGTTTTAGCTCCTTACTTACAGATGTAGTCAAGTTGACAACCAAGATTAGCCATCAGAGTCTATTAAGACAGCATAGACCAGTCATAGGAAAAAGGGGATCACTGCTCCCCTTGCTGTGGAATTTCTGCTCAGATCTTTCCAACCATGGATGTCTCTTTACTTTTCAAGGCAATTTATATGCCATTCCTTATTCCTCAAAGTGGGGACTGTTCCTATTGAAGTAGGCTGGTAAAATCTCTTGCTCATCAAGGAACAGGGAATGAATAATAACTTTTCCAGTCTGGACCAGCACTGCAGTCTCAACACTGTGATCTTCACTGTCTCTGTTTTTCAGCTGTTGGAGGGAGCACTCTCGCAGTTTGACGACAAGGAGTAATGGGGTGCCCTTTAGGGTTTGATCTTTTTTAAACTGAACGTTTATTAGTTGGATGGTATTTAGATTATGTTGCAATATTTCTTGTCGGGGATAAAGATGGGCCAGCCAAAGGTAGGAAAGTAATGGCAATCACAGGTAATGAACTCTAAGAGTATAAATTTTAAATGACTTTAATTTATGGTCCCTGTAACTGAGAAGGCTATGGGACATACAATTTTTAGACCAGTAAGATAATAAAAGTGATGTTTCAATGGGACACAATATTTATAAATTAATAAACTCTCGAGGAATCATCAGGTTGGGGTGTTGTGTGACTTCAATTGCCTGGGGCATATTTTAATGCAAACCTACTTCCAGTGTTAGAGAATGTAGTTTTTCTTCTTCCAGCAAGACTTCCTTTTGGTGTCTGTTATGAACTCCAGCTTAAAAATGTAAGCCATCTTATCAGCCATTCCTAAGTGTCCCTGCACTTGCTCCATAGCTTCCTGCTTACAAATGAAGAGTGTGCTTAACTATGAGGCTTTCCTCGAGTTCTGAGTCTCATGTTTACGTTTGTTCTATTTGTGGTGGTAGCTGAGATGGGAAGCTGCTGCTGAAATTCTTCTAATTTTCATAAAAGGCAGTGTAAGGGTCTGATAATGGCTGAAGGAAGAACCCAGACCAAATAGTATGCAAAACAAAGACATTTATTCGGCAAAATTTCCTGCATACAGGGTCCCCCCATTTGGGAATGGAGATCCCAGTATGTACTCTGCAGGGTCAATTTAAAGCCTGTTAGGATAGGAGTGGGTCTTTTACCTTTCTTTCTCTTGATTGGTTGGCTCTATCTCCAGTATGGGGTATGGGTGCCTTTGTGATTGGCTAGGGCTCTGGGGACTTTCCAGGGTGGCAAGGCATACTCTGATTGGCTTTCCGCAGCTGTAGTGGCTGGCCAAGGGTTCCTGGATCCCGGTTCTCATTTCTAGGAAACAGCAACTTAGGCCTAGTTTTCCAAACTGCCAGTTTGTAGCCTGTCATGGAGTCAGCCTGGCTCTGAATAACTCAGTCCACTCAGCAGCTTAGTTTTCAAATGGTTGATCCATGTCATCCCAAGGCCTTGAAAGCATCAAATGCTTCTGAGCACGACCAGAGTTCTGTAACACTGAGTGGGAGCTCTCAGCCTTCCAGTCCACGCCGTTGCCTGTTAACTTCCCATGGTTGCTCTAACAGATTTGTAAGAAACTGGTACAGAACAAATCCAGAAATGGATCCTCTCCTAAATATGGAAGCCAAGAGTTAGACATCAAGTCATTGACAGAATCTCTGAAGGAGACACCAATCTCTGTCTCTGTCCTGGCTCTTGGTGGTGGCTGAGAGCCATGAACACTCTTTAGCCTGGCTTTGCACCATGGCAGTATCTAATCATGTCCTTCTTCTGTTTGTCTGAGTTAGGAATATGGGTCCTTGGATTTAGGACCTGCCTTAAATATAACATGACTTTCAGAATCCTTAATTAAATCTGCAAACAACAGCAACAAAAAGTTTCCAAATGCCTTCCCTCTCATAGGTCTTGGAGCTTGAAGGTTTTCCTCTCTTTCTAGCTAGGTTGGCATGTAGACCCCATGTCTTTCTTTCTGTACCCATGGGCTGACATTTCAAACCTTCAGGACATCTAGTGAGGCAGATTCAGAAGACACTAGGTAGTAACAGAATTTCTAATTTTTCCTTCAATTCATTTCCCTATCTCCAAGGTTTTAAAAGTCCTCAAAGAAACCTCAGAAGGCTATAGTAGTAAATATTTGAACTCTCAGAACCTTGGGACACTGCGACAGGAGGATTGCAGGTTCCTGACTGCTTGGGCTATGTAGTGATCCCTGTCTCTGATATAGCCCCACACCCAGCCCTCACAGTCCAATCATTTTTGCCTGCCAGAAAGCCAAACTGCTGTGTTACATGCCCTAACTCTTGATACTTTGGTTATGGACAAATGCAAAGAGTAAAGAAGTCAGCCTGGTCTCCTTCATCCAGTGAAGCTCATCATCTCTGCCTTCAGCCTCCATTTGCTGGCACCTCACCAGTGACCCCCTCAGCCACGGAGCCCTACATGAGTTCATGTTTGCTCTTTCTGAAGGGCAAGTTCCACATGTGAACAAAAGGAGGGAATGTCTCCAGAGGACAAGGACGGGCTACCAACAAGACAGATGAAAGGAGTTAGGGCTGGTGAATCACAGTGCTTTATCCCAAGAGGGAATGCGCTCATTCCTGCCCCCATGGTGACATGTCCTAGTGCAGGCTGCAGGTCTAGCTGTTACAACCTGTAGGGCTCTGTGATTGTCCCTAAGGTCACTTGGTTAATGGGAGTCAATAATGGCATATCTAACCTTCTCTGTATGAGCAGCCTTTCTCTGGTTTTAGAAGGATGTTGAACCAGTGCGAATGGTCAGGAGTGATGAGCCACCTGGAATAAAAGAAAAATGCAATGTAGAGAATGTGTGATCTGCAGAGGAGGGATCTGAACAGAAAAGTCCTTTGTTCTCACTGATTTCAGATGGTATTGGACCATCCATGCAAGTATTCACAATTTCCAGTTTTCCAAGCTGCCATCCTGGGCTTCTGCCTCAGTCTCCCATGGTTTCCACTTTAAGGACAGCGACTCCAAGGTAGACAAGCAGATGATCACGTAGGCTGTTTCTTTCCCCCTGCTGATGGAGAGAGAGTATAGTGTATTGTTAGTCAGCATCAGCTCACAGATCCAGAACATTCCTATATGGACCAGATACCAGCTCAATTCATCTTTGATGGGTGGACCAAGATAATTGTGAAACTAAACAAGCAATGGGCTCATGAACACACCGAGGGACCAAGTGCAGCATTTAAGCAGAATTGGCACAGACATCCCTCCCTCATTTTCATCCTTATCCCTACAGACTTACCTAGAAGGGCTTTGGATGCTCACTTTTCCGTCTGGCAAGATTCCTATCAAGCTAATGTCACTGAGTAGACATGCAGCCTCTTGTTCTTGCCTTTGCCCTGGAACTTACATTAGTTGGTTGGGTTTATTTGTAGAAATGTACTCCTCATCTCTTGAGCCATGATGACCTTGAGTCTTAGGTCCTGATCCTTGAGCAATCACATAAATAGGCTGTGATTTGTGATTCAAACTATTGTGATTCTGGTACCAGTCTAGCAGCTGGAGCTGGGATGAGAGCTTCAGAATATCTGGACCTTATATCCTTCCTTGATGGTACAATAAATTCTGTCCAGGGGATAGTGGGAGATATGTTAGTTTTGTTTCTCTTCATTGTAACCCAATGTCTGAGAGAAAGCAAGAATTTATTTTGATTCACAATTTTCTAGTGAAAGAGGCATGCCAGAGGCCCAGTGCCTATCCATAGCTTCCAGGAGTTTGTCGAGTTTTCCATCTTGGTGGGCTAAGAAGAGTAGAAAGGAAGAGGGAGAAAGATGAGGAAAGGAGGAGAGAGAGAGGAGAGAGAGAGAGAGAGAGAGAGGAGCAGGAGGGTAGAGTGTAAAGAGAGCAAGCTTGTGAGATGAGGCTGGAGGGAGAGCATCAGAAATGTTGCTGGGTGAGCAGCCAGCTTCCTGTTTTAGTCACCTGTCTCCATGTCTTCCTTGTCACTATGGCCTCCTCCTCTGGAACTATAAACCAACATAAACTCTTTCTTCTCCAAGTTGCTTTTGGCTATGGTGTTTTAACACAGCCACAGAAACATAACTGATAGGAACCTTTATGTAAAGTACCTCCCACTAGAGAGAAAGTTTCTCCAGCAAGGCCCCCACCTCAGCTTGAAGGTTACATAATTTTTCAAAGCAACCAGCTGAGATCCTGGTTCAGACAGGTAAACCTGTAGGTACACTTTATATTCAGATTGCAGTAGGGGATGTAGTTGTTAAAAGTAAGAAAAGGGGGACAGGAGTTAGAGGAAGAGGCTTGGGCTGTGGTCCCAGACCTGCCATTTCGAGTATTGTTTTCCTCTGTTGAGTCTTGAGTTTTGCTTGCTTTGTGTGTGGTGTGTGTGTGTGTGTGTGTGTGTGTGTGTGTGTCTGTATGTGTCTATGTGTGTGTGCCTGTGTGTACATGGATGTCAGAGGGAAATGACAGGTATTGATCCTAGATACCATCATCTGCCTTTTTTGTTTTGTTTTTGTTTTGGGAGACTCACCAATTAAACTAGACAGGCTGGTCAGCAAGTTCTAGGGGTCTTCCTGTCTCTGCTTGGTAATAATAGCTTTTTGAAAATATGCTCCATCATGTCTGACTTAGTTTTTTGTTGTTTTTGTTGTTGATATTTTGTTTGGTTGGTTTGGTTTATTAGTTTGTTTTCATGAGACTTCTGGTTATGGAACTCAGGTCCTCATGACTGCAAGGCAAGCACTTTACTGACAACCATCTCTGCAAGCCCAGGTTCTTCATCTATAAGGTAAAAATACTAGATTAGATGATCATTCTCCTTTTACCCCATTTAAAATAACTGTTATGCATTTCTAATACGATGACAACTAAATACTGCACAAACCCTGTGAGGCACTGAAATCCTACCAGCTGGGGTAAAGGTATGACAGCCTTCGTGTTGGCCAGTTTCTAGAATCTGAACATCCTGTGCCTCTGGCTACTCTTGGGACACTGGGATGTATTCTAAAAAATTCAATCTAGCACCCTAGAGGGAGCAAAAGAGGGGTCTTCCAGCAGCTGAGCTTGCCAGGTGAGCTCCTTCTATATGGGGAGCCTGGAAAGGTTGGCCCTGGGAGTTAGTCACAGGTCCTAGGGCAAATGAAACAACAAAGAGCTACAACCTGCAATGTGCTTTTCCATCTATCAGCAACCTTGATGCTCACAGCACAGCACAATAGGTATTATCCAACATGTGTTGGTAAACCAAGGCTAGATGGTAAGCTGCAGAGGTGACTGGTTTTCTCTTATTCTTACATCTCAAGAGACTAGCTCAGGGCCCAGTATGAACCAAATATTCAATACTTTTTGACCTACAGTTATACGGTGGATAGCAGTCAGATCTTAAACTGCAGTGTTATAGATGGTTTGTCCGTTTCCTTTGTTTGTTTTTGGTTGGTGCATGTGTGTGTACACATGCATGCCATCTAACCACCAGGTGTTGTAATCCTTTGGGAAAGGTAAAGTTCACTGTGACCAGTTAGGGTGTTCACAGCACTCCTGGCATTTTAAATATGGAAGGAACACTGTTGACAAACAGGAGTGGCTGCCCCGCTTAGCTTCTCAGTCGGTGAATTTTGTGGGTGGGGCCAGATGATCTATAAAAGTCAATGGAGCTATCTCTTATTTTCCCGCTTCCTCTTATAACGAAGCTTTTATTAATGTTATCTGGAAATTTTAGCCTCACTGGTTTATATATATCAAGAGGTTCAGATAAGATACAGCCTAAAGAAATATGAGCTCTGTTTAAGAAAAGCCATGAACCACTCCAAATTTATGCCTGAAGAGATGTGAAGGAAAGCCAAGACCTTGCAAGAAAGAGTAAAATAAAATCCTCTTGGATGAGATGACTATGGTATAATTCAATTTAGAGCGGAGAGATAATCTTTCCTCATTCAAGACAGAGAAAGACTGGTTCAATGTTAGTCGAAGAGAGATCTGGGGGTCATTTTATCTCTTTGGGTCTCCTTTCTGACTTGTTAGAAAAATCAATCAAAATAATGCTCAAGAGACCATTCTGTAAACTGGAAAACGGCACAGGAGTATAACATGTGGGCCAACCTGATAAGAGTTATTCCAACCTCAACAGCCTGAAGCTCTTGGTAATGCTCTTCCAGGGTGAGAATCGTACACTATAAAGCAAGAGGCTCGATCAGTCCAGGTGTCCATATGAAACATTGTCTGTGGGTATTCTTACACTCACGACTTTATGGATGTAGCAAAGATGTGCTAAGAATGAACCTGCACCTGCGATAGCAACCGCTCATGAGCATTGGCACTAGGGGGCTTTTGTGAGGAGGGTTACTTTTCCTACTTTTTCCAACTAGAGAAAGCAAGACTCTTTTTAGAAGTGGAACTGCAGCAGGTTCTAAAGAAAGCACAGGCAATCAGAAGGTGACTTGGTCAGCAAAGAGCCTCTCATGCACGTATGGGAACCTGAGTCCGATCTTTAGCACCTGTGTGAAAATGCGGTGAGTGGTGGTCCATGAGTTTAGTCCCACCACTGTAGAGGTGGAGGCAGGGGGATTCCTGGAGTTTCCTGGCCAGCCAACTAGTTTAGCTCTAGGTCAGTGAGAGACCTGTCTCAAAAAAAGGGGGTGTGTTGGGGTGTGTGTGTGTAGAGCTATAGGGAAAGATATTTGATGTAGATTTCTGGTCTTTACACACAAATACATACATGTGTATGTGTGCCCGCATTCACATGTGCACACCATACAAACTTAGGCACACAAACAGATCTCAGTTCTATCACTGCCTATGAAGTGTACTGATTGTGGCCTAGATTATTCTTGTTCAAATGTTGCCGTCTGTGTTGATGCTTTCTGCTTAAGATTCTTAGCACTGATTGGATACATGCTTCATCAAAGTGCATTCGTGGGTCATTCCTTTGCTTGTTGATGAAACTGTCGGTATATGTGGGGGCAAACGTCATGGGCAGCATTTCATGTCTCAGTTCTCAAGGATCCTAACCTGCCCTGTGTGCTTTGGGACAACTTTCTCCTCTCTGCTGAAGTCATCCCTCTACACCATAAGGTAGTGGAAGAGATAATTGAAATATTCTGGGAATAAGGAATTATTGAAGGACACTCATGGACAATGATAGTCTTTTGGCTGTATGTCATCGCAATATAGTAGACAAGCATTCAGTTCGCTTCTATGACAATTCTGTGTGCCTCTGTTGGAGCCTCTTGTTTCTAATATTGCTATATTTATATGAAATATTATTACATATATTTCTTAGATTAGATATGCCTTTCTCATTAGTATAATTCTCTCTTTATCTTTTCTTCATTTGTTACCATAAGATGTATATTTCCTGAAAGCTTCCATGCCTTAGCAATGTATCCTTGGGGAGGGCAGAGTGAAGTGCAGTGTGGCTACCGCTGGCTCTCCCATGTCTACGTGAGTACCTCAGATTATGCTGCCCTGGGCACCCTTAAGTACAAATTTGATAAAGATCACTGAGGATAGTAAAAAGAATAGAGCCATGAGAGCAATTAATACTTGCAGAACAAGTATCCTGGGGAAGACCATAACCTGTATCTATTGATATTCTCTCTGCACCCCCTGCCCCATGAGCTTGAGACTGATAAAGAACCTTTGTGTGAGTGTTGGATTTTCTCTAGGTAAACTACCCGCACTGTAGCAGGAACATCGAGAGGTATTGGAAGAGAAGGAAGGGAATGAGAACCCGAGGTTCAGGTACACAAATAGGCTGTGTGACACTTGTGTGAATTAGGAAAAATAGAAAGACCGCTTTGCTTTCTTTAGTTGGAGAACTTAGGAAAAAACACCTGTCCTAGATGAATACCACCTAGTGCCAGTACTCATAAAGTGTGCCTAATTCTTTCTTTGCCTTCCTTGTTAAAGCCTAAAACATTCTTCCATTTACAAATCTGGGGCAGATGAGGTCTGACAAGCAGGACTGGCTGTCACACAGCCTAAGTGGGCTTCCCTAGAAAATAATGGCAAATTCAGACTTACTTTTGCCTTTTGTGTGGCCTACAAAGAAAGGTATATTAAGGAAACATTGCTCACTAGAAAACAGGTTTAGTTGCCTAAATTAATAAGAGAGTATAGCTAATTCCAGAATCCTGTGAAAGTGAAAAATAAATGATTCAAATAAAAAACCTCATGCATTTATTGAAGGGATAAGCTGAATAGAACTTCCAGCTATGGCCAAATAAAGAGATTGGAAAATTCTCTCTCCCCAAATCAACTATAAGTCTGGACAAAAATCAATGGAAACAACCATTTCAGTGTTCTAAAAATTGATCAGATGTAAAGAACTCTGAGATGCATGTATGCTTTAAAAATGTTGGTGTCTAGGTAAGAGCACTCAGAGTTGATAGGGTTATAACCTGGTGACCCTCTTGCCCGCTGAACTCCATCAACACAGACAACCACCAGCGCAAACAAGGAGTATCAGCAGTCTGTCTATCACAGTGAGAAGGAGCTCATTTGATCTGAATGGGCACAGAGATCTGGGGTGTGCATGCTAAGCAATATCTGAGCTGAAGATGAATCCTAGCAGGGCTAAAGCATACAGAAGAGGGAAAGACATTTGCCAGTCACAAGTTCTGCTCATGGAATTTGTAGAGAGGTTTTGTATATTCTCAGTAGGTATGAGACAAAGGCCAAGTTAACCACAGCTTCCAAGCTAACCGTAGGGTTTTGTGTATTTAGAAAAAAATTGGAAGTCCTTCCCAGCCTTGGCACTGAATACTTAGCTAAACTTAGTTGGACTTGTGTTTAGTGTTTAAGCATAGTCTCTGCCTCAATGTTTATAGACCACAAGGAGAAGCCATGAGGAGCTTGAGAAAGAAGCAAGCACATGACAAAGAATCCACAAAGATGCGTTGCAAGGAAGGGAGCTCATAGATATGGCTTGTTCCAAGTTGCTAAGCAACCACACTAAAGACAAAGAAAACACATGACAACCCACAACAATCTTTAAGGACAAAAGCAGACTCTGAAGTTGCTGTACCAGAGTGTCTAAAATATCAACATTTTACCCAAACCTAGAAGACATCCAAAGAAACAGACATTGTTAAAGAAACCAATGGAAATACCTTTGAATAACCTTGTTTTCTGAGTTAGAAACACAAAAAGACTTAAAAGTAGATATTGTAAATATGTTAAAAGAGCAACTAAAATGTTTAGGGATTGAAGTAAATTATAAGTCAGTTACCAACACTAACTACGAACTGAGAAGTTGGCTGAATAAACACTTTTATGAGAACAAATGAGGTCTTAAGTGAAAGAGTCTGAGATGAAAGTGAAAAGTCTACTGGGGTCCACCAGCACAGGAAGTCAGGAATGAGAGGTTCAGTCAGATGTGTCAGTTCCTAACACACATGTGGGCAAAACACCCATACACATGAAATAAAATAATTGTTAAGTTTTTTAAAAAATTGGACAAAAATGCAGTAGTTTCTATGGCTTTTCTCTCTAAATTGATTTATAAATTCAATGTAATACCTAATCAAACCCCCAATAGTCCTTTATATTCTTTTTGTGGCTTAAATGTGTGTAGAAGTACATAGGTTCTAAAGTAGAAATAACATTGAAAAGGAAAAAACTGGAGGAATTTATAGTAAAATAATATACACATAGAGTTGTATATGTATAGTAAGATATCTATGTATATAGATACATAGATATATAGCTAGATAGCTAGATATAGATATATAGATATAGTATCATGTACATATGTGTGCACATATATACATGCACATAAACATAATGAAGACAGCAGATGAGCTATAGTAACTATCGATAAAATAGGATTGAGAATGAGGAAAGCAATCCTTAACTTATGGTCAGGAGATTTGTAGCGACGTCACCATGATAATTTAGTAGAGGAAAGACATTCTTGGTAAAGTAATGGTGGGTGTTGGAAATCCACACACCAATACAACGCCCTGCCCATTCCCTCACGTTTCATGTTAATGAAAATTAACATGGATCACGGGCCCAAATACAGGACTTAAAACTATAAAGCTTTCTAGGTTAATAACAAAATCTTTGTGGCTTTGAGTTAGCAACAGTTATTAGATACAGCACTAGAGCTAGAGTCATTAAAGAATTAATAAATTATATTTTATCTGAGTCAAATTTTCCATGCTTCGAAGGGCACTGTTAAGAACATGAAAACAACTAGGCAAAAATATTTGCAAATCATGTATCATAATAAAAGAACTGTACACAGATTATAAATAACTCTTACATTTCAATAATAAGACTAAAACCCTAATTTAAAAATGAGATTTATACCACTTACCTCAAAAGGATTTAATCAGAATTAAGATAATGTGCTGTGCGGGAGCTTGCTTTGGCCCACGTCTGCTGTGCAGTCAAGACTCACTAAATGACAGTGATAATGTACTCAGAGGTGTTGCACACACTGTGTGAATAAACAACCCGAGCTGCACAGCAGGTAGAGAAGTGGCCTTAAGGACACTCAGGGCAAAATCAATCTTGTTCACAGACAGCCATATCTTGAAGTGGCCAAGCAGGATTAGAGCATTTCACAGGTGGACTTCCCATAGACTGAGGAAAAGATGCCTCTCTGGTCATCTTCAAAGTGAGGAACAAAGTAACCTCCCTCAGCATCCCTCTCCCATCCAGCTGCAGGTAAGGGGTGTTAATGTAGAGGAGGCATGAGAAGCATCCTACCTCAGCAGGCAGCCCTCTTGGTCTCCGAATTTCTTCTCTCTCTCTCTCTCTCTCTCTCTCTCTCTCTCTCTCTCTCCTCTCTTCCTCGCTCTCGATTTTCCCTAATGGCTTAAACACTATTACATTAATGATTCATTATCAGTGTTACTTGAAATCCAGACAAACATGTAACTTCTTAAATATCTGTCAACAGGGAACTGGTCAAATTAATTAGGATTTATCTCTGACACACTTGATTATGAAAATAATGTATTGCACAAAATTAGATAACTAAACACATGAAACCCAGGGAGATGGATCTGTGGGTGAAGTCCTTGCTGTTCAAGCCCAAAGACCTGAGTTCATATCCCAGAGCCCACCTAAAGCCGGACATGGAGATGCACATCTGGAAGACTAGCCCCCCCTGTGCTAAATATGGCCAATAGAGGCAGGAGATACCTAGAAGCTCACAGACCAGCTAGCTCAGCTCACACAGCAGTGAACAAGAAACTATGTCTCCAAAGGTCAAAGGTGAGGATACACATCCAGGCTGATCTCTGACTTACTCATGCAGATTGTGCCATGCACATTCCCACATTTGCACACACAGACACACGCCCATGCATGCCTGCATGCAAACTCAGAGGAAGATAAAATGAATGTTAGCCAATGCCCATTGTACAGGATGGTGGGTTTTGTTACATTTCCATACAGCTATACCATTTACTTCAACCATATTCCGGTTTACTTGCATCAACCCTGTCACCCTCTCCTGCTTTCTCTCGTCCTCGGGCCCCCATCTTCTTCACAAACACTTTTAACATTAGGATGCATGTACTTCTCCAAGTGAAAAGTATAAATTGTAAAACAGTATGCATATTATAGCCCATTTTGGTTTCTGTATGCTATTTAGGTTTATAAAATATCCTGAGAACATGTATCAAACTGCCTTACTTCTGAGAGTAGAGTTCAGTTGAAGACCCTGGAGGGATATATATGTTTTTGCACAGTTAGAGGTTTTTGTTTTTTTTTTTCACATTTTTCTTTTGTGATTAAAAACTAAGGAAAAATACATGTAACATTTAAAATAATTTTATTTAAAATTTTATTTAAAATCTCTTAGTTATTCTCCATTAAGACAAAGTACCTTAAGCTCACAGAAGGAGCAAGTGGCCCATATGTGAACTCAGCCCTAGGCCTTCCCACTATATTCTGTTTCCCCCAGAATAACCTGAGTGCAGGGTCACAAATCACTGATACAGTTAGCAAGAAGATCTTCAAATCTTCCATGTGAGAAACGCTGAATATTGGGCAGAGATCCAGAACAGTTCAGAAAGGTTACCTGTGCCTTGACAAGAAACAAGAATTGACCAAGAGACCTGGAAGTCCCTTTCATGGTCTTCTGCAACTCAGCAGAACAGGGAAATATAGTTTTGTTGATAGTTTCCAATTAGGTAGCAAATTTGCAAAGTGAGGGGCAAAAAAAAAAGCGATCCTAGAAATCATCTAGTAATTCAATCCCTGCTAATATAGTGGAACAAATATTAAGAGGAAAAAAATACTATCTAGGATAATGGAATTATGAGCAATAAGCATTATGGGTTTTAAAAGAACAAATCATGCCAGACAAAGTTGATTGCTTTTTTGATTAGTAGACTAAGGGAATAGAGTAGATGTAATATATCTTGATTTTAGCAAAAGGTTTGATAGTGTCTCATGAAATTTTACTCAGGAAATTAATTGAAAATGGCCCAGAGATGAGCACTGTTGCATGAACTTCACACGGTGACAGAGCTGCAGAAGGGAAGGAGCCACGGGGAGAGGTGGGACAGGGAGGCTTGAGTCAGGGGTCAGTTCTATTTAATTATTTCATTACTTTTCAGGAAGAGAAATAGGCTGCTCTTACGTGAGTGAAATTCATAGTATGTCTTATCTGTGCTCTTTAATGAAAAGAAGCCACTGAGAGACAGCAGACAGTCCCAGGTGGAGCTTCATGCTGGGTCCCAAAAGAAGCCTTGTTGTGCACACTGTACCAAATGGCTCAGCTCGACTCTTAGTGATGGAAAATGGATAATTTTTGAGCCCAAAGCTTATTCTTATCACCATGCTCTAATTCTGTATGGGGTCTCCTTACAACCCCAATATATAGGAACCATCTGACACCCCAGAGACAAACACTTAATGCTGCATTTAACTGTTCATTGTCCACCATATCTCTGGCTCAAAGTATATGTGATGGATATCGTAAGTATATAAACCCTAAAAGATGGTTTGTGGTTTAGAGTAGCAAGTACATTTAAGCTGGCAGTGGTTATTGCTGTGGTCACACTTGAATGAATGTTCTGTGGAAAAGCAGAGAAGGTTCAAAGAAATAGAGGAGAGGACGGAGAGTTTACAAGAGTCAGGAGTTCTTGAAGCTGCAAAGGGGAAATGCTACTTGATCAAGGACTTAATGGATAGGCAGAACTTCTTTATAGGATGGATAACAAGAGGGAAACTTAGAGGGTGGAAGCCAGTGGGAAGCCTCAAGTAAATTCTAATCTGTGTTAATGATTTGGAAGATATAACAGTATTAGTCCTGAAAGATATGAGGACAAAGTGGGGGTTGTCTCTAGTATAGTGCCATGCTGAGCACAAAGAAGGGGTCCTACACCCTTATCCATTTGCCAACTATTATTCTGCCACTGCTGGTAGCAGGGGGCCAGCTGTGTTGAAGGAAAGGTCCATATAAAGGAATTCAAACTTTATCATGTAGATGATGAGAGGACAGACATTTCAGGTGAATCTTGTGTTACTCTGACTATGATGGAGGAAGAATGAAATGGAAAAGGAGACCAGGGAGGATGCTACTCGGGTGACAGATGAAGACAAAACCCAGTCTCAGATAGAAGTGGGACAGATAGAAGCCAGTTACTTTTATGGCTAAGGAAAAGAGAATCCATGAGTCTAATTTTACAATACAGGCAAATGGGTATTCAGTAATATTGTTATCTAAGGAGGGGAAGCCAATAACAGCAAGCAGCAGATTGAGAAGTTGGACCAATTTAATAAGCCCTAGGAAACATACACAGGCAAATTGAACCTCGAATGATGGTTTAAATGTCACCATTGCCACCTCTGCTTGTAGATGTTATACAGGCTATAATGTCAACAGGCTGTAACCCTTGTAGATGTGAGACATCAACAGGCTGTAACCTGCTACTTCTCCTGGCTCTTGGAGAAACTAGCAACATGGACAAAGGACTGTGAGGGAAGCATCTTGAGAAGTTTTACATGGGAAGAATTGGGAAAATGTTCCAAACAGAAAGCAATAAATTAGAGATCAAGAAATAAATGTAGGTTTTTCCTACAAAGAGTACTGTCTTCCCTTCTTCCTTCTTATTTCATTATGTTTTAACAAAATGAAGAAGGCTTAACCAAGAGGTCAGGGTGGTTTCAGAATGAAGCCAACTATGTCTTCAATCACTAAAGGGAAGCAGTGCAAACACCCTAACCTTAAGCATATTCGGAGGCAGACTAGACCTACAAACTGTTTTGCTGTGTTGTAGTGCAGAACAAAGTTGAGATTTTCTTCAACCTCCATTGCCCAAAATCAGATGTTTAATTTTTGATGTTTTCTTTTAAACATTGAGCAAAGGAAAGTAAAAGCAACGTGGAGGCACTGCCTGATTCATTGCCTGTTGCGAGAAGCTAGTCATTGTGCCTTAGATATATAACAAACTGTGACTCACCCCAACCAGAATCTGCTTCTCTTGAAATGATGCCCACAAGGTTAAGCTCAATTGAAGGAAATTGCATGTGTCTCAGGCATGTGTCATCATTGCTGTTACACTTTCTTGGGTAAAGGTTAGTGAGAATTTGGGGGGGGGGGGTGAGGGGAGATGATGTAAAGAAGAAATGGAGAGAGCAAGAGCAATCATCTTTGAATTAGAATTTTCTTCCTGACTCTTCCTTTAAAGCTTGGATTGACTGTGTATACTTTGACTCATCTGAAATGATTAATAACAAGAGTATTATTGATAATAATCAAAAATCATGAAAGAATTTTCTATCAGCACAATCAAGACATTTTTTTTTTACTTAAACTTTTTTTCAGTGTCCCAGGACATAATTGCTAGGTCATTTTGGAGTCATGTTTTAGAGCTGTTCAGTAAGACGAATATTAGGAGTTTCAATGGGAAATTAAGGCTTTGGTTTAGTCAGCTCTGATTTATGAATTGCCCTTTAAGGAAGGACAGTGGTAGATGACGGTAGGTTTATGAGGATTTGGTGCTGTATGCAGTGTGCTCAGTGCAGGAGTATTAGTTCCATAGTCAACTTAATGATGCAACTGGATCTCTGGTTTCTTGTCAGTCTCCAGTGTTAAAGCATCTACTGACTAGTGGACGCTTCTTGGCCTGGAGGGTTAGACACGGCAGTGAAAGACTTGTTACTTCTTCCAGGTGGCTTATATTTTCCTCATTGAAAGCACAAACATGTAGTTTGAATGTCAAACACGCCTCACAGGCTCATGTGTTTGAACAGTTGGTCCGTACCTCGTGGTGCTGTTCCAGAACATTATGGATTCTTTTGGATATGAGGGAAGCCTAGTTGACAGACATGGGGCAAAGGGGTGGAGACTGTGGTTGTAGATTAGCCCTGATACCAGCCCCAGCTCTCTGATTCTCGACCATTGCTGTGATGTAATCTACTGTCTGTCTTAGCTGGATCCACCCGGTTTCTTTACTATGATGAACTGTACCTTCTTAAAGTATGATCCTAAATAAATCCTTTTCCCCTTAAGTTGCATATTTCAGGTATTTTGTGACAGCAATAAGAAAGGTATCTTATGCATGGAAAAAGGTTAAAATCAATCAGAAGGTAGACATACAACTCCCCTCTCTGAAGAGAATTATTTTTATTTTGGAAAAAGAACTTTATATGGATTGTTTGGAGTGTATAAAAGAGCTGAAATTACAGGTGTGCACACACATATATGTGTGTGTATGTGTGTGTGTATGTATATGTGTGTCCATGTATGTAAGCATGCATGGAAATGATGAGAGGCAGAACAGAGAGGACCAGTGAAGCCATCTTTGATATTGCTTCCTGGAGAGATGGTTGTAAGTACAGGAAAAAATACTGAATACTCACATTGACATTGTTTATATTTCTCTCGTCTAAACTTCTCTATTCTTCCTCCCACTTCCCACAATTCTTGTATTAAACATACAGATTGCCTTGCATAAGTCAGCTTTATGGTAGACCTCAAGGGATGGCCACATTTCACTTCTAAGTCAAATTGCATGAAACATACATGAAATTGACACAAGTGAGACAATCCAATGTCTGGTGAAGACAAAGAAACTGTAGAAAAAAATCTAAATGAGAATTATAGACTTCCTCAAGATATAGAATTAGAGGTTCAAACTTATCTTTTAGGCATTGTAGGGGTATGGAGACAGCCACTAGTTGACTTTTGAGTTACATTTGTATTGAAAGGGTATCAAAAGTTTTCACCTATATATGGAAGACTTCAGCAGTTAGAAATATTCCTTGTGCTGACCACTGTTGGACCTCTAGGTTCTAAATATGCCGACGACCCACAATAATAGTGTATGAATTGGAGACCCATACACCCCAGACTGCTTGAATTCATACCTTGCCTTTGTATATACCCAGTGTGTGACCTTTGGAAAAATAGTCTCTTATCTGTGCAATGTAAATAAAGAGTCCTCCATTATAAAATTGTGAAGATTAAATAATTAATCCTGTGAGGGCTAAATGATTAATACCTGCCAACCCGCAGACAAGCACCTACAAGACCCAAACAATCATTATTCATATTCTTGTTAGAATCCAAAGTAATTTCACACTCATGTGTCCTCACAATGCCGCCATAAACTATTCTTATCCCAATCATAGAAGTGGAAACATTTATTTATTCATTCAATGAAAACGTAATGAACCAGACAGTGTCAGATGCTGGGGGTATGCCAATCACAGAATCAGCACAAAATTACATTGCCTCAATCTTCTTATCCTCTGCTTATTAACAGGCTTCTAACTAGGGGAAAGAATAAGCAGGAGGTTAGCTTGATGCGCTGAAGAATAAAATCAGTTCCATCTCACCCGGCTCCCTGCAGTTGAATGATCTTATCAAGATATTCCTCAGGTTCTTAGACTTTTTTTTTCTTCTATGGAACAGGAATAATAACAGCTTACTGGAGGAGCAAGGGAGAAAGAAACAAAGACAGAGACACAGAGAGAGACAAAGAGAGGAAAGAGCTGAGACACATAGAATGTTTGTGTGAGACTGAGAGAACACAAAGAGACAGAAACACACACACACAGAGAGAGAGAGAGAGAGAGAGAGAGAGAGAGAGAGAGAGAGAAAGAAGATGTGTGTCTGTGTCTGTGTGCGTTGTCTGTGTGTCTGTGTGTCTGTGTGTCTGTGTACCTGTGTGCCTGTGTATCTGCACACATTCGAGGGCCAGAGACCAATGTTGGGTATCATCTATCTCTCTCTACCTTGGTTTTTGAATCAGGGTGTCCCCTTGAATCTACAGCTCACCACAAATTCATCTTGAGTGTCTAGCCAGCAAACCCTAGGGACCCTCCTATCTCTACCTTCCAGGGCTGCATGCTTGCTTAGCAAGCACTTAGTGGCTGAACTATACAAATTTCTGGAAACATATTTAGCACACAATAAACATCAGTTTCTTCTATCTTATCACCTAACTGTTGCAAGGAGCAGAAGAGTAGAGGGCAGTTAAGAGCTTCTGATTACCCAGGACGCCATCAAACATGCATATTTCATGGGAGAAGTCAACTAAAGGAGAAATGGGGTGAGCACCAGTTTCCGTGAGAGCAGTATACAGTGTATTTATCTGCCTCAAAGGAGGAAACAGAACGACAGCGTAAGGCGTGCGGAGGGGCTGGGCATTGTCTTCCAGAAACAGACATGAAGCATGGAAACGGTGGAATCCCAGAAGACCCCACAGGAAGAAAGTAGGGCGCTTCAGTGCACTCCTGGGGACTCTTTCTTGAGGGAAAAGTTCTAGGATTCTCTGGCCTGATGCCTGTCTGTAGTTTTTTTTTCCCTGCTGTTTTCTCCTGCACCTTTGTTCTTCTCGCCCCGCCTCCACTGCTCCTCTTTGAGGAGGAAAAGGGAAGACAAGTTAAGCTCTGACCTGTGAGCTGACAGCTGGGTGACTGGCCCTTAGAGTTAGTTCAGATCTCCAAGATGACTCATTCCAGAGACGCAGCTTCCAGAAGAGAAATTGAGCTTTCTTGAGACTCATCACTTAATTTCTCTTCTTTGGAATATTTGCTCCCAGCTCTCCAGAAGAAACTGAGCACAGGCGACACAGGCTCCAACGTCTTCTCAGTTAATGGCTAATCTGCAAATTCACCTAGCTCTGCTTACACTGCATCTTCTAGACCATTGTATAATCACTCCACCTAGAACTGGGAATCTGTGAGCAGAGCCCTGCCTGGGTCTCAGGCCCCCATAGGGAGCATCCTGGGAAAATTCTCCACATCTTCATTTTCCAAAGCATAAATGGTCCACTTGATAAACAGTTTGAAGGCTTTTCCAATATCTTAGAAGGTGGATTCTTCCTACAATAGCAATAATAAAAGGATGTATAAGAAAAAGACACATTGACAGAGAAGTGGAATAAAGGATACAGTAAGAAGAGGCCACAAGGAAAGGTGGAAAAGAACAGACATGTAACAAAAAGGAAGAGAACTTGGGGTAGGAAGGGTGTCTAGAAGGCTGTTATGTTACTTATGTTAGCATTTTATGTAATGGAGCCAAAGCTCCCAAACAAATTTACATATACATCTGTATATGCATAATTTAAAGCTAGTTCATTTCCCATGTAAGTGTTCTGGAGTGGATCCATAGAAATCCCTTCAGACACTATAAATGTAAAAATGAGGTCTTCATTCCATATATGCTTCCAACTTGGTGAGTGTTAATGGGGTACAAAATTTCAGGGGGATTTCAGTTCATCACTGTAAGGAAGGCAGCCAACAAAGGTGGTTCAGTCCCCTGCAGCAAGCATGTGTAGTATTGAGTCAACCTGAAATGGAAAGCACTGGATGATATGAAGGGTATTACCTTCAAAGGTGCTCTCCTAGTGAACTACTCTGACCAACCAGAGCCCACCTTCTAAAGACTCAGCAGCCTTTAGAATAGCACAGCAAGCTGGAAAGCAAGCCTTAAAAACATGAACCTTTGAAAGAGACTTCATATTCAAGCCATAACAGATGGGCTGGCTTCTAGGATTGACAGTAGGATCCTCTGCTGATTTGTTTAGTATCTGGAGTCTGGTCTCAGACTAGCTGGTTCCCTTCCTTTCTGGGAATGTCAGCTCTTGCTCTGTAACACAGGGGCTTGAATTCTCTCGTCCACTAACCTCCGAGGGGTTGCTCATAAACAGTGTGTCCAGGTCCTTAGCAGCTCCGAGTCATCATGGAAGACTCACTCTGGAGATCCTAACCCATCTCGTAGCCCACTTTTCCTAGGCAGGGGATCCCACTCCTCCTGGGAGCAGGGATGTCAGTGGTTGATTCTTGCTTGCTGGGAGCCTCACCTCCTGATTTGCCATAGATCTGACAAGCTGTCTATAAATGCCACATTTATTTCATTAAGCACCATTGTTCCCATCAGCCGCTAATTCTCCTGCATGAGTGGGTTTTGAGCATCCCAATCACTGTTAACCACTAACATCAGGATCCACAGTGAACATTTGCCTTGGGGGCAGGAGGGAACAGGAAACACACAATCACAAGTTATGGCTAGGCATTCAAACTCCGATTTTAACTTCACTGTTTCTTGTCAAGCACTGAAGAGAAAGGAGAGGCTACTCTAAAGAACCAGAGACATTTGTATGTGACTTGAGATAATGAACGGGTCCTCCAATTTTCAAAAACCTCTATGATTCTGAGTAAAATACAAAAAAAAAAAAATTATCAAACCACAGCAGTCAAACAACACCATAAAACTGGCCCAAGAAGAGGATTAAACATATGGTTCATGCTTACATGTGGTTTATGAGCTTCTTTATCTAGGCCTATTCCAGGGGTGACCATGTGATAAATATTACATATGTGCATTATGTATTCTGTACCCCAGGTAATTAGGAAAATTTGTATCACTTAATCTTCCCTAGAAAGTAAATATACCAACACTAATATGTATGCTAAACAAATGGTCTCCATTGAACTTGCATATAATGCCTGTCTTTACAAAGGGCTATTATTCTTTGCCACCAAGTCAACTTCGTGTGTGTTTTATTCAAGCACATTTTTAGATTTAGCTCTCTCATCTTTCCAGCAGGACTGTGCCAAGCCACTGTCGTCTTTCTGAAAGGATTGTTCAGTAGTATCTGGCAAATACTTGTATCTCTCCAAGTAAGCTATGTGTTAGCTTCTTGTCACTATTTTAAATAGTTGAGACACTTCAGTTTATGGAGACATAAGGTTTATTAGTGCTCACACTTTGAGGAGTTTCAGTCTTTGATTGGTTGACTCCCCCACCCCCATGCCATTGTTTTGGGTCTGGGGTGGAGCAGCTGATAGGGAGTGGTTGAACACAACCATTCATGGTTAGAATGTATGTGTGTTGAGGGGTATCCTACAGTTCTCTTGAGGTAACCCCACTAGCCTCACCTGTTAAGGTTTCTATACCTTTCAATAGTACCCAGCGGGAAACCAAGCATGGGCCTTTGAGAACATTCCAGATCCAATCTGGAGCACAACAGGACATATTTAGTGACTGAAATTTCTCAAAAGAACAAAGAATCCCAAATGGGCACATTTTTGCAGAGATGCACAATTCGTGAGAGGTTGGGCAGTCCTACAAGAGAGCTCAGAGATGGTTGATGAAATAGATAGCTGCATGAGCCTAGACTAGGACTTGCCAACTCTGCAATAAGGTGCTCACAGTAACTGACCACTCTGCTCTTCATGCTCAGAAGCTGAGACGTGCTACTTTGAAACAATTGCATCTTTTCACTGTTGTAAAGTTTCTGTCTATTATCCTGGCTTGCACAGTAGACAAGAGAAGAGCAAAATGCTCTGGAAACTCAATCTTTTAGGTTTTTTTTTTTATCCTATACAGCTTTGTAGTTGGCCTCCCTTGCTATTCCCAGAATAGGACATGCTTATGGCCTACAGAGACGCCGGTCATCCCTCCAGCTGTTCAGTTGACCGAGACAGATGCTCAGCCCAGCAACTGACCTGAAGTGACTGGCAAAAATTAATTAACTTGCTGTGGAACTAATAATGAGCTGCTGGTTTGTGTTTTCCTTCCCTAACACCAGTTGCCAAAGAGTTTTTCATTAGCGGGCTGAATGCTTCCTTTGTAACTAGAACAGCCTCATTAGTTATAGGCCCATCATGGCCAGAGAGTCAGACAACCAATCATTGTCTCCTTTTCAGCCACCGTGACCTAACTTGTCATCTTTCATTGTCTCCCCAGGAAGAGCTTCTCTCTTCCCCTGACATTCTTCATCTTTTCTGTAATGTCTCTTTCTGAAATGACTTTCAAATATACCTACTTACCCACTGCTTTGTCTTGTGATGGCTAGCAGAACTGTTTTGTGTTCATGGCCCAGGCATTTTTTTAGAAAGAAAACTGTCAAGAAAATCCCAACTTCCACGACTCTACTCCCAGCTTCCCTAGATTGCTCATCTCCGTGCCTATGGATGGTGGTTTTCCATTTTAATCCCAGCTCTGGTGTGCTTCCCGTATGCACATCTGTTTCATAGGCATGGGCTATGGGCTATGGGCTCTGGGCTTCACAACGATCCTAGTATGCTCTCCCTGTTTCCCACATAAGGTCTAGGAAGCTAATGAAAGTTCCATACTTAGAGTCATGCATTTACTAAAGGTTACAACTGAGGCTGAGGAGAAGGCTCAGTCAGTAAAACACATGCTGCTCAACATGAGGAGCTCATGTGAAAAGCTGCTTATAGTCACACATGTCAGTAATCCCAGCACTCAAGAGGCCTGGAGGCTAAAGAGATTGCTGGCCAGCCAGTCTATGCAAATCAGTGTTCAAACTCTAGGTTCAGAGATAAATCCCATCTCAGATAGTGTGGAAAACTGTGTGCATACACCACACACACACACACACACACACACACACACACACACACACACACAGACACCTGTGACCAGGACTTTCAGCTCTAAATAAGCTGCCTTCTCTGATACAACCCTAACAGTCCTTTGCTCTGCCATAGTATTACCCAGTCTATGTGTTATGTCATCCTCATTTCCTTTGAGTACTCATTTCCTGTTGGTACTTTATCATTTGGGGCCTAGCTGGTGATTATCTTAAATCCACCAACATGCGGATGGAAGGGCAGGGGCACTGGGTTTTAAAGCACCTGCACATTGTTTCATCCCCACTGTAATTTCACAGACCTTCCTTTAGGCTATAGCTGACCAACTGATGTTCTTATCCTCTGAAAATACTTTGTGGGGTTGCTTAGTGAGAAAGAGAAAGTGAGGGGCAGGTGAAGTAGACACCATATTACATACATGTGCAGAGAGAGAGAGAGAGAGAGAGAGAGAGAGAGAGAGAGGAGAGAGAGAGAGAGAGAGAGAGAGAGAGAAAGAGAGGAGAGGAAGAGAAGGAGAGAGGGAGGGAGGGGGAGGGAGGAAGGAAAGAGAGAGAGAGAGAGCATTTACTGGCAAAGCAGTGATCTTCACTAGCATATTAGTTTATGTCAGGACATAGCCAAACGCATGGAATATTGAGAAAATCTGAGATTTAGCTCAGTTTTCCTTCCAAGCTGCTTAAACATAATGCGTTAGAACAGGCTACTGAATCTCTACATTTTATCTCTTTTTCCTCTTAGGAAATGCATTTAAAACTTTACAATTGTTCAAAAGCAGTCTTTGTCACTTTACATTTAAATTTTAATTAAAGAATGATTACATCACTTTCTGCTCCCTTTCCTCCCTCCAGTCCTTCCCATGTCCCCTCCCTCCAGTCCTTCTCATGTCCCCTCCCTCCACCCCTTCCCATGTCCCCTCCCTCTAGCCCTTCCCATGTCCCCTCCCTCCAACCCTTCCCATGTCCCCTCCCTCCAGCCCCTTCCACATCTCCCCTCACTCCTTTTCAAAGTGATAGCTTCTTTTCCTTTAATTATTATTGTCGCACACATTATCAATATACACATATACACATATGGAAGGTTATATAAATACAATCTGCTGAATCCATTTTCTGTTGCTTATCTGTGTATGATTTTAGGGTTGCCTACTTTGCAGTGATGGCCAATTGGGAGGCTCATCCCTGGGAGAGACTAGTTCTCTGTTTTCAACAGTTAATAGCTGTCTGTAGTTCTTAGTCTGGTGATTTCCCTCTTCCAGGTTAGCATATCTATTGACATTGTTGTTATTCAGGTCTTATTTTGGCAGTCATATCATTGAGGTATAGTGGGTGTATTTTCCCTGTCATTTCTAGGAGACCATCTAATCTCACAGTAGATTTCCTGGTCCTCTGCCCCTACAATTTTACCATCTCCTTTTCTGTAGTGTTCCCTGAGTCTTGGGTACAGGAGTTGTATTGTAAATCCATTCAGTGGGGTGGGCTCCCGTGCCAGTTGATTTCTGTATTATGACCAATTGTGAGTTTCTGTAATTGTCTTCTCTTGCTTCAAAGAGAAGATATTTTGACTAGGGTGAAAGCTATACTTAATAGATGTATATAATGATAAATTTTACAATGTGATTAATATTATAGTGCTATAGTAAGCTAGTGATAGTAGGTTCTCCTCTAATATCATGGCTTCATTTGTTTCAGGTGGTTAGCTAGGTTGCTAAGTCCAGATTCTATTTACCCTCCTGCTGAATCTAATTAGATACTGTTGGTTACCACCAAAATATGGGTGCCACCAATGTACCTTTAGGGGTATCTTGCTATGCTGGTCATTATTGTCATTCATAGGTATCACAGCTAGATACGCAGCTGACACAGAACCTTCTGGTACTATGAAAACTGAACTAAAGGAAGGAGGTTTCCAGGTACAGCTTGAATCCTCCAAGTTCTGTGTCTGAAGTGTGAGATGTCTTCAACAACAGGGACTTACCTTTAACCTCTTTGAGAAACAACCAAGGACAATAGCAAAAGCCTATGTCGTTTTGGGGTTATTTGGACAACCCTGATCAACAACTTGACCAAAGGTTTCTCATGCCTGTTACTTGGACTTTTGTTAGTCCGTTGCTCTTGTGGGGAGTGTTTTCAGTTCAAGTGGCACATTTTATTTAAATACACACACACACACACACACACACACACACACACACACACACACAGGTGCTCACACACATGCACACATATTTGCATATATATATATATATATATATATAAAACATATGTAATGCATATAAATACATATGAATACACATGTACTTATATGTGTTATGTATAATTATAGGTAAACATAAAATAATATGATTCTTTGATGCATTATCAAACATCCTTAGAGTTATTTATCTCTCCTCCTTTATCTTTGAAATAAGTTGAGACTTTGTAGCTCCTCCTGAGGATGACAGAGTCCCTGAGACTGAGGACCAGAGAGTGATCCTCTTACCCTGTGTGCTCACTCAGCAGTCTTCCCAGCACACCCTGGACTCAGCTTGGGTTTAATCAGAGGCCTCAAGCACTGAACAAGTTCCATGGAACCTTCACAGGAAGATATCTTCGGTAATGTGTGAGCTCATTAGAAACTACCATCAGTATTTTTTTAGATTATTTTTTATTGGATATTTTATTTATATTTCCGATGTTATCCCCTTTGCTCATTTCCCCCCACCCACCAGAAACCCCCTATCCCATCCCCCCTCCTCCTGCTTCTATAAGGATGTGCCCCTACCCACCCACCCACTCCCTCCTCCCCACCCTCGAATTCCCCCACACTGGGACATTCAGCTTCATGGGACCAAGGACTTCCTCTCCCACCTATGTCTAACAAGGCCATCCTCCACTACATATACAGCTGGAGCCATGGGTTCCTCCCTATGTGCTCCCAGGCTGGTTTTAGGCCCTAGGGACTCTGGTTGGTTGGTATTGTTGCTCTCCTCATGGGGCTGCAAACCCTTTCAGCTCCTTCAGTCTTCTCTCTCATTCCTCCATTGGGAACCCCATGATCAGTTCAATGTTTAGCTGTGAGCATCTGCCTCTGAATATGTCAGACTCTGCAGACCTCTAAGGAGACAGCTATATCAGGCTCCTGTCAGCATGCACTTCCTGACTCCACATCAGCATCTACCTTTGATGACTGCACATGGGATGGATACCAGGTGGAATGGTATCCAGACGGCCCTCTTTCAGTTTCTGTCCCACACTTTGTCTCCATATTTGCTACCTTGGGTATTTCGTTACTCCTTCTAAGAAGGACCGAAGCACCCACACTTGGTCTTCCTTATCATGAGCTTCATGTGGTCTGTGAGTTGAATCTTGGGTATTGCGAGCTTCTGGGCTAATATCCAATAATCAGTGAGTGAATACCATTTGTGTTCTTTTGTGATTGGGTTACCTCACTCAGGATGATATTTTCTAGTTCCATCTATTTGCCTAAGAATTTCATAAATTCATTGTTTTTAATAGCTGAGTAATACCCCATTGTGTAAATGTACCACATTTTCTGTATCCATTCCTCTGTTGAAGGACATCTGGGTTCTTTCCAGCTTCTGGCTATTATAAATAAGGCTGCTATGAACATAGTGGAGCATGTGTACTTGTTATATGTTAGAGCATCTTTTGGGTATATGCCCAGGAGTGGTATAGCTGGATCCTCAGGCAATGCTATGTCCATTTTTCTAAGGAACCGCCAGACTGATTTCCAGAGTGGTTGTATCAGCTTATAGTCCAACCAACAATGGAGGAGTGTTCCTCTTTCTCCACATCCTCACCAGCATCTGCTATCACCTGAGTTTAGCCATTCTGACTGGCATGAGGTGGAATCTCAGGGTTGTTTTGATTTACATTTCCTGGAAGACTAAGGATATTGAACATTTCTTTAGGTGCTTCTCAGCCATTCAAGTTTCCTCAGTTGAGAATTCTTTGTTTTAGCTCTGTACCCATTTTTAATAGGGTTATTTGATTGTCTGGAGTCTAATTTCTTAAATTCTTTGTATATTAGCCCTCTATTGGATGTAGGATTGGTAAAGACCTTTTCCAATCTGTTGTTTGCTATTTTAGTGCCCAAATACATGGCTTGGAGAAGCTTCCACGTGAAGCTAGACTTTCATCACTCTATTGAACTGCATATTGTTATTGTCCTTAAATCATAAAGCTTAAACCTTGTAGTCAGGTCTTCAAAACATATAGTTTCAAGCTTCTCCAAAGTCCTATTTATTTGGGCAGCCATTTACAATCTACAAGCATTTCAGTAGCATCTGGCACTGCCAAGTTTCCATCTGCAGGGAACTGTGGGATCTTGGTGTCACCAGGATCCATGTAGACCTTGGAGGTTTATAAATGAGAGACTGACATGGCCTTTTGTTGGTAGTGTTTGCATTCTCCTGATTGTATTTTTGTGCATTTCTCGATTTC
Source organism: Mastomys natalensis (assembly GCA_021653895.1). NCBI lineage: Eukaryota > Metazoa > Chordata > Mammalia > Rodentia > Muridae > Mastomys > Mastomys natalensis. The sequence goes on from JAJTUV010000809.1 coordinate 1,083,951, forward strand.
TGTTCCTGGAAGTCAATAACTGGTCTTTGGCAGCTCAGATCCACTTGGCTTGCTAAAGAGCTCTCTTGTGGTTGGAACAATGGGACTTGTTTTCTTAGCCCACAGTGAGCTAGCCATGACAGAGTGGCCAGTTCATCATCTTTTCTTTATTAACAGATGTCAGAGTAATTGATGAAGCCTTTTTTTTTTCAACCTCCAGTATATTTTTTTAAATGGATTGATTCTGGGACATTTCAGTTCATTTACTGACAATGTCTTAAGGATAGAATCTGAGTATAATCAATTTTCATTATCATTGTGTAGCTAATAGGGCTAAAAATAAGAACTCTTAATCTGCTATGGTATGATTGATTACTCGAAAAGGATATGGAAATAATGTCTTTTAATATGCCCGGAGTGTTCCATTAGACTTTTGAAATTTTCATCTTCAAAACATACCACTTCCTGTAGTGTTACGTCCACTGTAAACAACATGGGACTCATGGCATTACCTTTCTCTAGCTCCTAGCCTCAGTGGGTAATGTCTATGTTCAGTACTCATGTGCTCTTCCTCCCATCAAGCTCATGAACAAAGCTTTCTGCTTCATGGCTTCCTTCCATCATTGTTTTTACTTTAAGACATTTTTATTTTTGTACAGCCAAGACTCAGAGCATCTTCCTAGACCAATGATGACTCATGTCATTCCTCCATGGCTCAAAAGTAGGTTTAAAGAATATGGGATCTATTGAAGAGTTCATAAGAAAGTATAGTAAAGACCAAAACAAACATTATATAGCCCATAAGCAAAGTGCTGGGTAGAAAGACAGACACATTGTGTCTAGGTCTAACGCTGCTCCGTCATCTAAGCCAAGTCCTAACTTGTAAGTCTCAGTTTCCTCATCTTGAAAACAAGGGTGGGGGATGTATTTCAGAGGACTATTAGAAGATGCTAGTGATAAGCACAGATGCGATTCAACTATAAAAATCTTACTGTTGTTGTTACTATTCCTTCTCTTATTCTTTTTTTCTGTTCATTTTGCATCATCTGTTTCTCAACCTTATATTGTTCCCAGGGATTTTATGTTCTGATAAAACTTTAGATATCTTTGTATTTCTAATCATTTATCAAGAAGTCATCCATGACTGGTCCTTTGAGGGAATCTGGGATATTGAATCATTTAAAACACTTTCATGGGTCACTTATGACCAAGACCTATTTATAGACAAAACACAATTATCTATTTACTGAATGTTTAAATTAGGTAAGCTAGATATACCATCATGATTTAAGCTAAAGACTGACTCTAGTTCATTGTCTTTCAAGAAGTCTCAAAGTTGACTTTACGTCAAAGTAAAAGACAAGATCTGATGGATTCAATAGCAGCCCAAGTAAGAACTAGACAGAGTCCCGTCTGGTTAAAGGTGATCGCCTTCTTTAGTATTGTGTGTTTGTGGCTTCAACTGTCGAGATCTTTTGTTCAGAAAGTGGCTGTCAGTGACATGCATCATTCCATCCTCTGTCTTTAGTTATTGAAGAGAACTTTTTACCATTCATTAGCAAACCTCATCATTGTTTTCATTTTACTATGGCCTAAAACCATAAGCCAGGAGTTCCCACCTGCCATGCCTGATGCATGGGGTGAGCTACAATAGGAAACTCAGAATTAATCGTGGGTGAAAAAGATCCTGTGATTCCTCTAGCTGTTATAGATATTAGGTATACATACATCTGCAAATGAAATACAAATTCATTTAAGAACACCACTAAATTTATATAGAACACTGGATGTTCTCTAAATTAACCTTTGCTTTACCGAGTCATTGCATTAGCTGTTTCTTTATAAAGCATCTGATTGATGTCTACAACAACCTGTACTCTGGAGGTCAACAGGCACACTGTAGCATGCTGCACAAGCTGTTGCCGACGCTTACGATGTTAGCTCCCAACAGTCCCTGCTATTATTTCTAAAAGATATTTACGGTAGTTACAAAATCCAATTGCAAAGCAAGATGAGAGCTATGATTTCTCTGAAAATCCGGTTGAATGTTTTGGGAAGACTTGAGAAAGGTAAAACATTAAAAGAGAAGTTACTGCTGGATGAGGCAAGGTCACCTGACAGCAGCTCTGTAGCCTGTCACTACAAAATGCCCAAGAGCCCTCATAGATGCCATGCCCTCCAGTGTGGATGTGACTGCAGAGCAGCGTGTATACACACAAGCCCTTGTTAGGATATGAGATGGCCGTAAAAGTTAGAGCTGGAGAAGGAAAGCACAAAGACCTCCAAGAAGACTCCATTGAAGATGATCTCGAAATTACTATTTTGGGTTTGTTATTCCCTTTACATAAGCTCCAGCTGGAAATCATAAGCAATGCATTAAGAGCATGGTAACATGTAAGAAAGTGACACAGGTGCAAGGACATAAGCCTTGCACTTGGCCTAAATCAAAGCATGGGGTGTGCAATACCCATGTTGGAGTTTTGTAGATAAAATAAAATGATTGTCTACTATTTATGAATCTCTCAGTCACCCAGTAGTCTTAGGAACTCCATCTTGTGTTAGTGTTCGATGTGACTCCATCTTGTTCCTTGTGCTTGTGATCAATGTTACCATATGATTGAGCGAGCAATAGTCAAAGGACAACTGCTGCCTAACCAGGAAGAGTGATTCAGATGAGTAAAGTCATGAAGTCATACTCGAGCTTTGTCATTGCTGTTGTCTTAGGTGACATCCAGTTATTTCTTAACTGAGTACAGGGCTAGGTAATGTCATCTGTGGTGGTTTAAATGAGAAATGTCCCCCAAGGACTCAGATATTTGAACACTTCTTCCTAGTTGATGGTGTTCTTTGGGGGATGTTATGAGAGGGTACAGCCTTGCTGGAGGAAGCACATCACTGGGAAGAGGTTTGGAGGGTTTACTGATTCTCCCTGCTTTCTGATACATGCTTAGGCTTATAGATGTGACCTCTCAGTTTCCTGCCCTGGCTGCCTGCCACCACGCCTCCACAGTCATGATGGACTCGTATCCCTCCGGAACTGTCAGAAGAACAAACTCTTTCTCCTGTAAGCTGCTTTTGATCATGGTCCTTATTGAACCATCAGAAAGTAACTAATATACCATGGCAGAAGTGGGACAGAGGTTCCTGGAAAACATCCAAATCAGTTTTGGAGTGGGCCACGAACTCCCTGAGCAGCCCACACAACTGTTGTTTAAGAACTCCGAGTCACCATGAGCGGCTAGCAGATTCTGTATTCTCCATAATTGCACCCAATTTTCCAATTGAATTATCGCATGATTTAATTCGTTTGCTGCATCTGGAGAGCATCAGCATTGTGCAGCTGTTGCAAGCTTCAAGAGCTAATTGTTGCTAAGCACATTAAAAGTAGCCCTATTGCAATGCACTGGAGTCAGAGGGAAGGGGGTGCAAAGTTTGACTTCTCATTTTCTCTTTGGTTGCATCATCACCCAAAGAGCCCTGAGGGGGTAGCAGACATTTAAGCCCTGTTAGCTTGGAGACCTCATTGTGCATGGTTACTGTCATGAGAGGAAAGCCTTTAAGTGAGCCAGACATATCCCAATACCAAAATACACAGAAACCTGAAAGCCCTATTTGGACCGTCTTAGAAAATTATGGCCAACAAGATTAAGAAAGAAGGCAACATGTCACCAAAATGTATGAGGAGTCAATTGCTAAGTAAAGCACCCATACATCTACAAAGCTCCTGCCCTCATATTCCAATTATAAAAACTATTCACATACATGCTACCATACCCATATGATTGGTCTTGGTGTGTGTCAGTGGGGTATCTCCAATGGCTATGATCACTTGAAGGCCTGCTTCAGCCTCAACTATCATCTTATAATTTATTATTTGGTATCTTCTAGTCAGAGGTCTCAATCTCTGGAAAGCACAGGTTGAATGCTAGCCTTGTCTGTCACAGTTTGGATTATATGTCTTTTCAAAGTTGAAGTGTTGAAAATCTGCTCCCGGGTCATGGCACTATTAGGGTGTTATAAACATTCTGGGGGTGGGGGGTATGTCCAGTTGGAGGAAGCTGTATAGTGTGAGGAAGGAGTATGTCTTTTGGGAAAACGTAATTTGTTCCTAGCTATGTCTTGATCTCTCCCATCCCTCCTGCTCCTTTCTTCTTGCCTTCTTCCTCTTCTCCCTCTCCCCTCCTCTTTTCTCCATTCTCCTCCTATTCACAAGCAGAGCCTCTTTGGTCTGTTTCATTCTCCTTTCATGATCAAGTGTCTGGAAGCAACAAAAGCAGGTGACCAAGGACTAACACTTCAGAAGCACAAGCCAATCACAAAACCTTTCCTCCTCTACATAGTTTATTCTTGCATATTTTACCACCACAATAAGAAGCTAACACATTTTCCTTGTTGATTTCCAGAGGGTCTCAGTTTGTACGGAGATGAGAGCTAAGAATAAGGAGTTCATGAAAAAAATCGGAATGTTATATATAAAAAAGAGGGCTTACAAGGAGGAATCACAAACCATGAGGAACCACAGAGTAGCAGTGGATCTACTGAGGGAAAGAGTATGGGGATCCAAAAGAGAATGTGAGAAATTGTGTCTAAGAGAAAGGGCAGAGTGGGGAGGTAGGTGTGCGGAATACTGAACATTGGGAAGTCAAGAAAGACCAGTGGGATTCCAAGATTTCTTCCAGCCCCAGGCCACAGAAAAGTGAGAGTTAGGCTCATGTCTTCTACATAGGAAGGAAATAATATCATTCCTTAGAGAAACTAGGAAGCTTTAAGAGAGATCTATTAATGTTAGCTTGAGAAAAGCTTCTTATAATAGTTATGCCCTTTCCCAGTAACCCTATGGAGTTTATAGGCAACAATCTCCATCCACAAACCTGTTTCAACCAACATTTAAATTATTTCAATCTTATATAAACTGGGATAACCCAAAAATTTACTATACATTTGGCAATGTCTGAATACAGAGAAATAAACTTTGCACATGTATACATACACAAGGTGAACTCAGAAACTGTCAACAAAATGTAATTATAAAATATGAAAGATGTAAGTAATAACACATAATTGCAAAATTGTGGAACACTAGAGAATGAGAAAAGACTGTATATCTTTCAAGAAAAAATATATAGCTCACAAACAAATATTAGAAAGCACCTTCTGTCTTAACAGATCTGGGAGATGGCTGATAAATGCATTGATGACTTTCAATCTAAAGTTCTATACCCAACATAACTCGACAGAACTAGAAGAGTGGCCATCAGGTACTGGGGTTGAGAGAGTGGATGGTTAGTGTGGGTAGTTTCAATCTGGGCAGTTGATATGGAGGGTAGTGAGGGCTGCTCCATATCAGGGGGTACCCCTAGTGGCACAGAACTGTGGACTCAAATGTGGCTGAAATAGTAAAAATCGGTGCTTATCACTATTAAAAAGTGAAAGTGTTTGCTCAGGAGAATAGGAATCAGAAGGGAGGGATGCTTGTTTTCTGTTACACATCTGACAAGCCTACTGAAGCTTAAACATTACACAAGGGACACTATATCCTGTGTCCCCCTTTTTGAAATGCTTAGCCCTAAAAGGGATGTCCTCAGGGCTCAGGATCACTACACAAGAGTGGGTGGAAAGTCTGTGTGAGAGGTGGTGGATGACTTCATAGAAACATTCTCTAGACACGGTAAGGCAGATGGGCTATGGCCTCACAGAGATTGTGACAGCATGGATGGGACCCATGCAAGCCAGACAGAATCCCAGCATGGAGGAGGGGAAGTGGGCATGGGTTCCCAACCCTAACCAGAACCTGTTTGCTTCTGAGAAAAGGAAAGTCAGTTTACTTCAGTGGAATAATATTTGATACAAGGATCACAAGCTGAGACAGGCCTCACACAAACTAGACTCCATTAAACTTCTTTTGGAAGGGGATGGAGAGACGAAGTTGGGCGGCTTGGTAAGTAGGCAAGGTATCTGGGAAGAGACAGAGGGGGATAAATGTAAACAAGATATATTGAATAAAATGCCCAAGGCATAAATAAAAACATTGTTAAAAATTATGAATGAGGGACAGTTGAATAAAAATTAAAAATAAAAAAGGTAAAATTAGTTGTATTGGCCATCTCAGGCAAAGGGCACTGTATTACACAGCTGTCCTCTGGGAGGTGTGACCAGAATGAGGGGACCTTAGGAGTTCCATATTCCTAGAGGGATTTGAACAATCTGCATAGAGGAGCTGGAAGCTTGTTCTCTAAGCTAATGTCTCAGTGCTAGTTGCAGTAGCTGACTTATTGAATCACTAGATACCCATCCTCAGATGAATAGATGATGAAAATGTGATATGTGTACAGACTGAATTTTTATTTAGTCAGAAACAAAAAATGAAAGTATGACATTTTCAGGAAAACAGAGGAACCAGGGATCATCATGTCAAGCAAAATAAGCCAGATCCAGGAAGATGATATGTATTCTTTCATATGTAAGATATCTATTTAAAGACAAATATAAGACATGAAAGTTGAAAAGGACTATTATGAAGAAGAGGGGCCATGAGAGTGGGACCCAGATATAGAGGTAATGATATAGAGGTTCATTGTCAACATTTGTTGTATTGTTATTGCAGTGATTTTAGACACTGGTTTTGCCAAGTGAGCCACAATAAAGAAAATAAACTTAAGGTCATCCATCCATCTGTCCGTCCATCCATCCATCCATCCATCCATCCATCCATCCATCAGCTACCTATTCAGCACAGCTGTTTGAGGACTGCCTTTTACACAGGAGACACATCAATGAGAAGAACAAGTATCAATTCCCATGTCCTGGCACATATATGTTTATAGAAAGATAAAGCAAAATAAATACATAAAAATATACACTGTTCTGGGAACAAGTAAGTATTAGAAAGAACCAGAAAACAAGGCAGGAGAAGTCATCCATTGAAGCCTGTGTGAGAGTGACATTTGAGCAGATCTGAAGAAGTTAAGCTAATAGGACACACTCCCTTCTTGGGAAGAACATCCAGGCAGAGGGTGCAGAAAGTACAAAGGCAAATTGCCTAGAATATTCCAGAAACAGTAAGAAAGGTAATGTGGCTAGAGCACAGTAAGGTAATAGGAAAGTGGTAGATAAGAAGGCCCAGGACGCCTTGGGGAAGAGACTGTAAGGCCTTTTGCTTGTACTGTTAGAGAAATGGAAGCAAATGGATTCAAGTTTTAAAAAGATCCTTTTAGCTGTCAGATGATAGTGTGACACAGCCTGAGACTTAGATATTTAGGAGGCATTTTCAAGAGTTTAAGCTAGAGATAAAAAGGCAGTGAGTCAGATGCTAGGTGGTAAGAAGTAATTAGACTTGAGGTAGAGCCAGTGATTTGGATGTACAGTACAAGAGAAAGGAGAGAACAGAGGGAGGGAAGGAGGGATGTTGGAGGGACAGAGGGCGGGGGAGGGAGGGAGGGAAAGAATTTACAGTGACTCAATGAATTCAGATCTGGAAGGATAGGGTTGCTAATGGTTGAGTTTAGGAGTAACTACAGGTATATTAGAGTTTTGTTTCTTTGAGGAGATCACAAATTTAGATTTTTTTTTTTTACTTAGAAAATTTGAGATACACAATCCTTAACAGTGTCCAAGTAAAGATGTAAGAAAGCTCCAGAGGTCAGAGGAGTGGCCTTAGCTGAAGACTCAACAGTGAGGCTGCCACTGGGAGATGCTGCTTAAATCAAAACAACTGGCTATCATTTCTAAGGAAGCGACCACAGCTGGCAGAGGAGTGAGTACTAAGGGCTGAGCTGCAGTGAACTTCAGCATTAAACTGGGAAGAGGAACACAGGAGTGCAGAGAGAGAGGATGAACTGTTGGAGAATAAAAACAAAAAACAAACAAAACCCAAGAGTTTTGTGTTCTGTAAAGTTGACAGGGAGCGACCTGTCGTGGTTAAACACTGAAGATGCTCACACAAAGCAGCTGTGGCCTGGAGAGCAACAGCTGAGGGGGAAGGTAGCTGAGGGGAAGTAAGCAAGCCAGAACTGCTGGATTCTGGTCCATGCATTGCCCACTGGGAGCCCCTGTAAACCACAGCTCCTCTCAAGTCTCTGTCTTCCTTCACAAAGTGGATGGAGTGAACTAAGACCCCCCAATGCCACCATGTATCTCTAAAAATTTTGAGGTTTCATTATGATTTAATTGGGCAGATTTTCTACTTTTTGAGGAACTGATAACACATAGGTATTTGGAATCTGAAATTTGCTAGAGAGAGAGAGAGAGAGAGAGAGGAGGAAGAGGGAGGGGGAAGGGGAGGGAAGGGGGAGGGGAAGGAAGAGAGAGGGGGAGGGAAGAGGAGAGGGGGAGGGGAAGGGAGGGAGGGAGAGGGGGGAGGGGGAGGGGAGGGAGAGGGGGAGGGGGGAGGGAGAGGGAGAGAGAGAGAGAGGAGAGGAGGCTTTTTCCCCACAGGAAAGGGATCTAATTTCTATCTGTATTTTTGTTTTTCTCCCTGTGCAATATTGATCCTATTTAATTAAAGTTTCCAGAGTTCATTACATAGAGTTTGCTTTGGTAATTTCCCCAATCTAAGCCTTCTTTATACTTTGATTAATCTACCTTTCCCATCGATGCACTTACATCCCTACTACCACCTGGGGTAGCAAAAATATTACAAAACAGAGTAAAGTGGAGAAAGCCCAAGCTCCTCCTTTTCAGTTCTTCACACCCCAAGGTTGGATGTGGGTCTTCCTTGTCAATCTTGACCTTGAGCTTCCCAAAGTCTCCCAGACCTGAGACTGGAAGAGCCCCCATGGAAAACCAGCACCAGACATGGTCTGCGTGCTGAAATCTAAACCTGATGAAGCCTAAATCCAGACTTCCCAAGTACTTACCAGATATTCCTGAAGGAATGAACGCACGTAGGCTGAGGTGGTCATAAGAATGGGTTTCTGACACACTTTTACTCTTTATTTAGGAATGATCTTGCAAGAATTGTTATTAAAATTTTACTTTTTGAACAAGTACTTTTAGAAAATAGGATATGAGGCTTTTGTTAGTCTTTCTCTGTGTCAAACTGTGAGCATATCTGGTTGCTATAAGGTTATGAACTTGAATTACCCAGAAGCATAATGGCTAGCAATTGGATTCCTACACAAATAGTGAAGGCTCTACTTTTCCTGGAGAGTAGAAAAATAAATACCTTTAATTTGAAAGAAATATATAGGATCTATTCTCCTTTTACAAAGACACTGTTGTAAACCACGTCTCCATATTTCTGAAAGGACAGGAAAAGCTGGAACGCATCTTGGAGGGGTAAAAAAAAACCTAGATTTCATCCCTGTAGCATTTCCACCTCCTATTCTCCTGGCTGGAGACTTCTGAGCCTCCCCGGAGAAAAGGGCCCAAGCTATAAGACAGAGCGGCAGCAATGAATGCCATCAAGTAAAAGTGCATTTCCCTCTACGACCCTTTACTGTCTTGAATGACCTGACCCCAAGATTCCAATAATAAGTCAAATTAAGGTGATAAAGTGTATGTGTTTTGTTTTTTTTTTCTCAATGAAAAGAATTGATCAAATATGACATGCATTCAAGATCCCATAGTAAGATAAGTTCCCTGGGTATTTATTTTTCAAATCATTGTATAGCATTTAAAATTGTAGTGCTTAATATTGAAGGTGGCAATTTTGCTAACCATGGCAGAGAATGAGAGTAAATGACTAGGGTACAAACTGATGCTGGAAAGCTATTCTTACTATTATTCAAGTTTATAATTTGGTATGAAAAGAAATAAATAAGCCACCAGGAGCCTGAAATTATCTTTGTCAAAGCAGTGGGCAGGACAGGTGCAATTGGTGGCACAGGTGTGGAATGGCCAGCATCCATCTGGCATTGAGACATTCTGGCCTGGTGGCGGGATGTGAAGAGTAGGAAGCCCAGTCTTCATTGTCTCTCTCTTCTGTGTGAGAATAGGCAGACCCAGGGAGTCCGACTGCATGTCTTATGATCATTTCCCCTCCACAGTGGTACAAACTCAAAGTCAGAGTTGTGGAGTTGGCTATCCAGTCTCAGGAGAGTTACTAGACAACCCAGAGCAGAGTCCAGCCCCTGAGTAAACAGGCTTATTCCTGCCAGTGCCTCGTCAGCATCTTTAAACTCATTTTGAGAGTTAAGGCTTCGGGGATATGCCTGAATGAAGTGGAATGAAGCCACTTGAAGGATGGATGAGGTAGGGTAGAGACAACAAGGAATCTTCCATTCGGCTGTATTGATGTCATGGCACCCAACTGTATATTTTGGATGTGTTCTTCTTCCTCCTCTTTCTCCTTGCTTACACAATCCTGTGTTTGGTTTTACTTTGCTTTGCTTTAATCCATTCCTTTAGATTAATCACTCCCCAAATCAATGCCTCAACCAGGTTCTAAGTATATATTTCCAGTTTGCTACTGAGCATTTCCTCCTTAATTCCTCCTGGCACCTTAAATATGAAGATGCCCAAATTGGATATCCTACCTCTACTGTAAAATGTGTTTCCCGGTTCTTTGACTACCACTGACTTCCCAGGAATCCTGATCTAACCATTGAGCATCACTTTAACTTCTTTTCTTCGCTGACAATCATGGTGATGTGTAATCTCAATTTTTCAACTGTGGCCTCCCTTCACTACATCTTTCTCTCCCTCTATACCATCCTTAGTCCAGGCTCTCACTGTCTTCTCCAAGGCTGGACCTGTTAATGGTTAATCTTCATAGTCATTTGCCTGGGTATAAAATCACCCAAAGACACCTCCAGGTCTGTTTAGAGAGAATTAAGAGGCAGGGGACACAGGTTAAGCCATCGTACAGGCTAGAGTCCTGTGTTAAATGGAAAAGGAAACAAGGAGAGAATCAGCTGAGCACCAGCATTCCTCACTCTTGACTTTCAGACCTGCTCAGACATGAGCAAGCAGTCTTTCAGCTGAAAGTCACCACAACCACCTGGCCTTCTCCGCCATGATGGACGTTGTACTCTCATGCTAGGAGCCTGGACTCACCATTCCTCCTTTAAGTTGCTGCTTGCCAGGCATTTGATAACAGCAATGAGAAAAATCAACTAATGGAAAGCACTGGTTCCCTCGAGTCTCAGTGTCAGCGTGCTTTTGCCAGCAATTTCATCGGCCAGCTCAGACTCAGTTATATCCACTCCCTCATTGAGGACAATTTGGTGTTCCTACTTATTACTGAGTACATTTCAGATTCCTTGCCTATAATTTAGGATCTACATAATTTTCAATCTCACACACACACACACACACACACACACACACACACACACACACACACACACACATATATAATATTTAATATATATATATATATATATTTATATATAATTATATATTAATGCATAATCTCCATCCATCCATGCAAGGCTACTGAAGTCTCTTGCTATGTGTAGATGTAAAAATACCCTATACACAGGGACTGCTTTGAGTTTACACACACTGTACCTTGTCCAATGTACCTTTTCAGGGTCAGCTCCAGAAATGAACGACATAATAACCATGTTATTTTCACCCTACTATGACTATAAAGAACCTTCATTATTTCCCATCAGAAAAGATTATCTTGAAGCGGTTGAGACCAGTCTGAAAGTGCTGGCCACCTAAGTAGATGGCCCCATAGGCATGATGCACCTGGAGTGGGCCCTCTTGTAGTTGTCTCAAAGTAAAAAGGTGTGGCCTGGGCATTAGAACCCACTCCGCATGCCTGAAGCCTCAGCTCAGTGCTCACGCCACACACAAAGTCTTTATTTGTGTCACTTCCCAGTTGGGTTTTTTTTCCCTTT